>JAUZSU010124706.1:0-17619 GCA_034780255.1 Parotocinclus maculicauda | reverse complement strand
TTTTCAAAACTCTCAAGAAAACTTTTTTCACATGGTCATAATGGGGTATTTTGTGTAGAATTTTGAGGAAAGAGATTCATTTAATACAATTTGGAATAAGGCTGTAACATAACAAAAGGTGGAAAAAGTGCTGTGAATACTTTCCGGATGCACTGTACATGTACAAGCAATTCTATTCTATTGTATCTGAACACAGACACTGATTAGATGATCACTTGAACCAAAAAAAAGCAGAAAAAGCACAAGACATGGAGGAGCTTTAATTGAAATATTGATTTATGAACTTTGCTACATTTAGAATACAAGTAATGCTTTGTTAAAAATAAAAATAAACTTGTTCTACTGTCTATTATTATTTATTTTATTAATTGCTTCTGAAAACACTTATTTTGGCCTGCTGCCATTTAAAGCAAATAAATGATCCTTGCAATGCAACAAATATTTTTATGCGGAACTGTTCAATTTAGCTTTAACACACAGTCCCTACAAATAACAAAACCAGAAAAATACCATCAAAAACTGATAAATTTGCATTTCTCAAGTAATTGCTTCCAGAGCTGTATAGTCACATTTTGTAATACAGATGAATTTTTAAAAGTTATTACATGGAAGGAAATGAAACCTATTTATATGTAATTTATGTGTACTATACCTGCCAAATAACATCTGGGTCAAAACAGAACGTCTGTGATGTGCTCTGGAACAAATTAAACAATACACATTTCAACACAAGCACAGACACATTAAACATATAAAATCTAGAAACAAGCACACACAAAACTTGAAACATGCTTAGGCAGCCTGACATTTCTAAAAGCTAAAGACCACAGTTCAGAGAATGTAGTCTCGACATCAATACACACTACTGCCGCTTGCTAAACAAGAGTTGCTGGACGATATACAGGAAGATGTAGTGAGCTGTAAAAGCTTATTGACGTGACCTAAAAACACCAAACTTAAATCTAAATGAAGACCACTGATACTGTTTAGTTTCTGACAGAGCTCAGTTATGCTCCCCATATCCTTAAGTTGTCCCCACTGCCTTAACTGTCTTGTGGATGAAGCTCACTAGAGCTTCACAGGTTGCCACTGGAATCCTAAAAGCAACAATTCCATATTGAACTTCCAGTGTCCAGAATGAGAGTGTGAAAGCAATAACGTAACACACTTGCTCCTCATTCACACCTCAGACCTTGTAACAATAATGAATCACATGGCACCTGAGAAAAAAATGGCTAATTGGGTACGATTTAGATATTAATGGCTGGGTGTTGAGTTAGTTTGAGGGTACAGCAAATTTACACCGTTATACAAGCTGTATATTGTCTACTTTACCTTGTATCAAAGTGCCATATCTTCATTGTGTTCCATAAAAAATATAGTACAAAAGTTACAAACATGATTATGTACATAATATGTTATTATTTGATCATTTTATCATACATATTGTGTATATGTGCATTAAATCAGTCTATGGGTGCGATTACAGAGAACACCCTCAGCATCGGCAGCACTGTGGCATGTGATAAGACGTGCCAAAACTGCATTCACATCAGTGGCTAAAAAGTTTCACTTTATAATGCATTTCATTCCTTTGCTTTTATGCATGCATTTAATCATTAATTGTATATGAACATATAAGTAAAAAAAACTATCATCATTTGGAGTTCTGACCAAGTTGGATTTCTTTACCTATTTACGTTACTTCTCATGGGGAAATTTGATTCTGACTTCAAACAAGCCAGCGTTCCGGTTCCATTGTAATTACTTTTCTTTCAACATATAGATATTTAGAACAATAATGTTACAACATAAGACCTTTAGATACATATAAAAAACACAATTTTGCCTTGTATTGGATGGTCATGAAAGACAGCAATCATATTCTTTTTTTTTGCAGTTGAGAGCATCTGGATGAACTGCTGTTCATCTGTATTTTATTCTTGGAGGCAGCACGTTGGGTCAGTAGACAGTGGGTAGCACTATCGTCTCACAGCAAGGAGGTCCTGGGTATGAACCCGGATGGAGCAGTCTCGGACCTTTCTATGTGAAATCTGCATGTCCTCCCTGTGCCCATGTGGGTTTCCTCCAGATAATCTGGTTTCCTCACACAGTCCAAAGACATGCATTAGGTTAACTGATTATGCTAAAGTGGCTCCACTGTGTGAATGCAAGGATTATTGTGCGGGTGTATACACCCTACAGTGGCTTGGCACCCTGTCTAGAGGTGTTCAGGCTTTATGTCCTATGACAATGGATGGGTATTGACACTCCTGTGACTCTGTCCAGAAATAAGTGGATACAAATGTGAATGAGCAATAAATGAATAAATGTAGGTCTGAACAATTACTTATTAATGTATGGCATCATTAATTCAAGTCATATTCTGCTTTGTTTTGTCCCTATGCTAAGGGTAACCTTTCACCTACAATCATTGAATCTTACATAGTTTGTTGTGGAGCCTACTGCCTATACAACCAAAAATGTAATTTTATTAATTCAAATATACTCCCTGACCACAAAAGCAAAGTCACTATTTGAATTCAAATTAATACATACTTAATAACTATTGTTTGGATAATTACTGCAGTTGGCAACAACTCTTTTAACATTAAGTCACGCAGACAATAGCTTCTCATTTCTTGAACAACCATGTCAGCAGATCCTGTGGTCAAGAAAAAGATGTTACTGTGTTTCAGAAGACTGAAATTATTGGCCTGCATTAAGCAAAGAAAACAACTAAGATTGCTGAAATGACTGGAATTGGGTTAGGAACTGTCCAACACATTATTAAAACTTGGAACGGTAGTGGTGAACCGGCAACATCAGGAAATATGGTCGGAAACAAAAAGCCGGCATGGCCACGATCAGAGATCACGTAAATGCTTGGTAAGATGGGATGGTTCTAAAAAAATAAATTCATTAATTAAAGAAAGGCAACAGTAGACCTCATGGCTGTGTATAACAGTGAAAGAATGAGCATTTTCTCACACATACAAAATACAACAAGAATTCACACAATTTTAAAAATAACAAATGTGTGACCATAAAAAAGTTAATAAAATGCTTCAATTGGCTAGGGAGCATAAAGATTAGATTCTGGAGCAATGGAAAAAAGGTCATGTAGTCTTAAAAGTCCAGATTTATCATATTCCGGCGCAATGGGCACAGAAGGGAATGAATGGAAGCGCATGAAGCAATACACCAGGTTTCATGTACACGTCATCCATAGCACACATAAGCCCCTGTAGATAGAGTTATGATCTGCTGGTCATGACTCTGCTGGTCAGTTCTAGGCTTCTCCAGGCAGAAGCCTCATTTTCTCAATTGCCTGGCCACCACGGTGTCTAACTAACCCTAACCTCAATTGAAAGTCTTTGGGATGTGTTGTTTTTTAAGTTTTTTTTTTATTATTATTCTCAGTTAAACTAAATTGATTTTCCATAAAATCCTATTACATACAAAGTTTTTGTTACCTCTAAACCATGTTTTGTTTTAAGTGACTCTCAGTGTATTGGACAAAACATTTGCCAATATGCATATATTTTATATTTTAAAATATTTTATATTATTTAACTGTTTACTTAATTATACTATTAATGCAAACTTAACTATATCTATTAACATCTAGGCCACCCAAGGAGGATGGGTCCTATTTAGTCTTGGTCCTCCCGTTGTTTCTTCGTTACACCTTTTAGGGAGTTTTTACATGTATATTTATGGCATTTAGTAGACGCCCTTATCCAGAGCGACTTCCAACTAATGAGGTTAATGAGGTTAAAGGCCTTCCTTAAAAGCAGCTTGGCAGAAATGGGTTTTGAATCCTGGACCACCAGTACCTTAACAGCTAAGCTACCGCAGTCCCTACCACAGAGTTTTTCCTTTGAAACTGTCACCCTATGCTTGCTCAATTTGAGATTTACCTTTTAAGATAATATAACTTTGAGACAATTCTCCATTGTAAAAAGTGCTACATAAAGACCCTGACTTGACCTGACTTCACTAGTCGAGTAGCCATGTTTTCCATGGGCATTTTTATTTATAGAGTAAAAACAAAATAAGCAATATTAATAAAATAACTTTATTGAAATGGTACTTTGCTGTGTGTAACTTTCTTTCCAATCACCCAAATGGCTCGTGTCTTTGGTGTTTATTGGCATAATTAGATAATCAGAGCGCTGTTCGCTCATGCGTCAGGAGAGCTCCGACATGCAGACTCCACACAGAAAGGACTTAGACTTTACCTAAGATCGATCCCAGGACCTTGCTGCAAGGCGACAGTAGTACCCACTGAACCACCTCTAAACACCTCTAAACTTTAAAATGTTTCTCATCATTTTATTGCATATTGAAAATTTTACAATTTGGTGTATGCAAAAGCCCAAACCAAGTAATTGAAATTAACAAAAAAAAATTAAAATACACTGCTCACAAAAAATAGGGAATATTGTATTATTATTATTATTATTATTATTTGGATGACTCAGCAGTCTAATATGCCAGCACAACACCCCAGTGACCCAGATTTTGAGTCCTGCCAGGTTGGGCATCTCAATTATGCACAGGCTGGCCAATTAAGGGCCCAAATCTAAACCCAAGGTTTACAGAGGAATCCCAATGGAAGCCAGACTAATGTGCTCAAGCTTATTTGTTCGCTCTTTAAGCACAGCAACATCTCATTAGCATTCAAAAGCAAGGAGTACCATATGGACATACTTTACATTGACCTCCATTAGTTGCATACTTCCTGTAACTAATTCAGAATGCAGCATCATATCCGTTTTTCAAAGTACTGCCATGCTACTCCACTGCTGCTTCCCCTTCACTGACTCCCAGGTGAAGCCTTAAATAGACTTGACACATTGATACTGCATTACAAAGCTAAAAACAGATCAGACCTGTCCTACCTGAGGCATTAATCAAACTCTACATACTCAATCTACCTTCAAAACTTTAAACTTTCTCGATTAGGCCCATGCTTTAAAACAAAAGCCAGACAAGGCTCTTCTCTATAATGTGCCATGTTAATGCTATACATTTCTTTAGGGTGCTTGAATGGCTGAAATGTTTCTTTAGTCAGTAGCTACAAGATCCTAACTGCAGCTTTTGAACATTTGTTTAGTCAGTTTAAGAGTAAAACTAATACTTACTTACTTGTTACAACTTGCATTTTTTATGATTTGGTATCAAAATGGTAACTAGACAAAATTTATTGAGGGATGTGTGAGAAAGCTTGCAACAGTCTTCTAATATTGGACTGAAGCATTCTGAAAGCTGTGATTAATGCTAGCAAATGTACAACTCATTTGTGAAATTAACACCAGAATCCAACAGACGAATGAAGGACAGTATAAATAAATTTAGTTTCAAATATATTTTCCTAACTATATCTACAGCATTTATGGTCTATCATCCATTACTCCTACTGCTATTTCATCACCTAAGCCTTCCTGCATAACAAAAATACCCGTCATAAGTAATATAGTATATTCTTTATTCCTGGTTAAGAAGGAAGTGGAATATTTCTAAGCTACAAATAGGAAAATCCCATTTGAACAAAGCGAGTCAGAGAGACCTATAAACTACTCAAGGGTTTGGAAATCCGCAGCATTATAGTTGAATAATTTAAAAGGTTAACTTGTTTTGTGCAATTGAGTCCTTTTATGTGTTTTTTTTTCTTTTTTCATTGCTAACTGAGAATTACTAATTAAATAATGTAGCCTTAGATCCACTTACAAGCACTAAACAAACAAGTCTTCTTAGGGCTTAGAAAAAATATTGCACTCCTTTGGCCACACAAGAAATCACTCGTTTTTCCACAACGTGTGGGTGGGTACATAAACACTATATGGTAGGAAGTGGGACATTCAGAGAACCATTACTGTTTGGCAGCACATTTAAATACATTTTCCAAGGCATTTGCCAGAAATATAATCATTTATTCATATTTTGGTCTTTGGGTTAGTGTAGTGTACTGGACAAAATCTTTGACAAATTTATTCAACAAAGATTTATTGTTTTAGTTAAGTCCCCAAACAGCAAACGTATAAACTTCTCTCTTAAATTAGAACTATTTTATATTTTCCAGAGTACATGTCATACAAGTAGATTACATAAAGTGTCTGCCATATAAGCTATAAAATGTAACGCTAATTTCTTAAAACCTTGAAGAAAGATTTAAACACATAATAAAGTAATACATGTATAAGTACAAGTAATACTGTATATATTTAGGTTATATATTAAGTTAAGATGATACAGGAGTGAGGTAAACAATGAAACATATGATTAAAATTAACCTGGATTTGAACCTGTAGCCAACTATGAGGTCACTGAGGTAGAGGCCTTAGTCATGTTTTAGAGGTACAAATCTCATTTTAAAGGTAAATACAGTTAAACCAAATAAATGGTATAGAACTTCTTCTTCCATTAAGTCTATTTCTTATCCGCTTAATTCTGGGGCAAAGCCGGTGCGTAAACGGCAACAAGGGGGCAAGGCAAAAGCAAATGGTGCCAATTCATCACGGGACACACACCCACACACACACACACACACACACACACACACACACACACCCCCACACACACACACGGACATAAGAAGAACATTAGACATTAGGAAGACATAGGCAGTTCTTCGCATCATCAACATTCTACTGACTGCAGGTGGAATTTACACACATTAGAGGTGTGTAAACTGGCAGGCAGCAAACCATTATGCAAGATTAAAAAATGTTTGTAATGCTTTTATCCAAAGGAAATAATAACCAGATAAAGTGTCTGAAATATATGGAAGGGTAAATATGCATACTCTGACGACGATGAATGCTAGAGTGCTTCTTTCCTCCTTTCTTTCTTTCTTTTATTAGTAGGTAAAAGTTTCACAAAATGCCATTGATTAAAAAGAGCTCACCTACAGTATCAATAATACTATGCCTACAAACTAATTCAATTACAAACCTGAAAGCCCCACACTTTCCTTACAGTAAATCATAAATTAAGTCTAGCTTAGCAAAAAATAATAAAAAATACAATGTATGGTATTTTACAACAAAAAAAACTTTTTTCTTATTAACACGAGTTTAAATTTTGTTAATATTACCAGTTATTAGTATGCTCCTGCCTGCACAAAGCTGCAGTGTTCATATAACAACAAAGTTATGAGAAGCTGAGCTGAGGCCTTGAAAGAATCTGGCATCTCTCACACCCACAGAGGCTACATCCAGCTCGAATTAATGTTTTTTACACTTTTTTAAGTACAACATATTTCAAATCGGAAGTAATTTTGGATTGACCACAGCAGATATTGGCAGCATTTGGATTAACCACATAACATCTTGATTCCAGATAGTTCTGGATCCAAATTAATGATTTATTCAATTGTATAATAACTTTTTTTTAAGCGAACATTGGAAAAAAAGCGTCTCTCCAACTCAAACTTTTTTTTGCATCTCGCAGAGCTTTAAGAGTAAAAAGTCAATGCAGACATTTTTTCACCTTTATTAACACAATTAATAAATCAATGGCATGCTTAATTTACTTCTACATTTGTGAGGAATCAGGTTTGAACCACTTTATGTTGGACATCACCATAATTTCAGCTGTACTTAATACCAGTACAAGTAATAAATATTTACTGCCTATTCAAAGACTGTACTTTCTTATGACGAATAGAAAACTTTTTATAATGCATGGCAATCTACAATTTGCTTTATGGGCCCTTTTCCAATAGCTGCTGATCTGCAGACTGTACACACAATTCCAGGCAAAAGCATGTCACACCATCAAACTCAGACATCCATTTATCTATCAAAAGAATTATCCTGTACTGTAACTTAAAATTATGTTTAGTATTGGTCGACCGACCAATTATATTCACATATGTAGACTAGTAGTAATTATTCCCATAGTAACTCGACAATTTGGCTGTATGATTATGCAACACCTATAAAACAATATCGATATATTGTCTATTTTATATATATTATCTCACACATGATTGAGCATGTTGTAAATATTAACAACTTGTACAGTCTAAACTAAAGTGTGGGATTCAAGAGTTAGTGTTATTGAACTCACCTTCATGTCAATGACAGTCTGTAAGGCCTTGTTCTTGGCTGGATCCATCAACGGGTTCCTCCGGTGCAGCTCCTGAGGAGGAACACGACAGAAATAAGCTTGCCTGCTCAACATCTTTTAAAAACTTTTAAGACTCTCACGCTGGTTCAGTATCTGTGTTGACTTCACTCTATATAAATCTTAACTGATATGCTGGTTTGTTATACCACTTCCAACAAAGACTAAAACACTACACTGCAGAACATTGTCCTAAATTTCTATATTTCTTTTCTTATCTGGTTTGTTAAATCACAAGACTTTTTCACCCTGACTCAAACAGATGCTGCTAGACACTGACTATTGCGTGCAGAGCTACAGGTGCATGTCTTATTCCTACTCTCTCTCCCTACTATAATCGTCCTTTCTCAGAATCTTGCTTTGCCTTATTCTGTCAGCAGTAGCTGCACTGCTGGCACATGCGCTTTTGAAATGCCTCTATTAATAATTCATGTGAACAGACACACATACGGCAGCTTGCTTTGCTGTACACCTGCTGTTAATAAAATGAACCCATGTGTCTTTTTCTAACAGCAGCCAAGGAGCTTAAGGAGTAGCCAAAGGAGTAATCAACTGAAACACAACGAGTTAAACACCAACAACAGGTGGACGCACAGATCCAAATAAAACGGTAAAAAAATGCAAACAGAGAGGTCCAAACATAAATGAGAAACGGGCAACTTCCTAAGCAAGAAATTATGAATTACGAAATTGTTGTGACAATAATACAAAGGAAAACGTTTGGAAAAGTGCTTGAACCAAAATGTTAAAAATTGGCTTGCACAGAAGTCAGAGCACTGGAACCGACAACCAAGCCATGAACAGACGGAGTAGGAAATATGATCAGTGACAAATAAAATGGTGCACTTAGACAAAAATGTCAGATTGCTGCCAAACTGGGCATGCAGAGGAAAGTCTCAGGCAGATGATATTTTTGGATAGTGTACCAATGTGTGTAATTTCCATAGCATTCCCAGGTGCATATCAAAAGGAAATTTGTTGTCACAGCAACATTATGTATCCTGTCAGTGGCAAACCAGCCATTATATTAGTTTGTAATAGGGAAACTATAGCCTTATTTTAATTGTACAGTTTTTACTAAATTCCAGTCAGCGTTTGAAGAACTTATTCAGTGTGATCTGACGTGTTCTCTTGACCGACTGCACTTGAACAGAATCAAGAAAGTGGTGGGCGTGTTCACCTCCGGCTGGTTTTGCTCTTGTCAACACAACTTTTCGGATTTCCTGACCTTTGATAAAAGCTTAAATTCTCCCTTGGATCCCAAAAATTCTCCCATAAATTATTGACCCGCTTTGCAGTGGCTAAGTGGCGACTTGTGACTTCTTTTTCTTAGTCGCTCTCACGTTCTTTGGTCTGATTAAGCGGAATTTTGCTCCAAATAAGCAAATAACATTACACGTATACATTTTTTTTCTCTGTCTAATGTGTGAACGTGTGAACATTGATAATCTGCATGGCTACGCATTACACTGCTGCCATTGCTCATGTGTTAGTGTGATACCTGCCACTGTAGCGAATAAAAACTGTTTTTTATTGTTTCATACAATTTTCCTGTATGCTCTGCTTGCCTTCTTCTATTGATCGTTTTTGGAGCTCGTTTTAAGTATGTGTTCTGCACCCCTTAGATATAGTTGCTTGAAAAACTTTCCTGTACATCAAAAACAGAACTACTTACTAACTACGCCTGAATACCATGTATTTGGATGCTAAAGGACATAGCATTGGACCATATAGAAAACAGATAGAGCTTTTAGGTCTAATGGGGAGCTTATATTGGTTCTAGCTATTTTCACTCTGTCTCTGATAGTGATGAATTGGTTCAGTGGGATCTGTAATAGGTTAGTGATTTTTTTTTCCAGCACAGAGAAGTTGTATTAAATCTTGTGCTGTTTATTGTGTGTAAAGGTGTGCTAACATTGCATAAATCTCAGCGGAAGTCTTTGCTGCTCAGGCAAATTAAATCTATTAACACAGTTTCACTTTAGCCATTTATATATTATTTTGCATAAGTACAGTATAAGTATTGTTTTCATCTTTGTACACATAGCGTTTAAGTATATAGCAATATTAGTGAAATGGTATTTTAAATCAATATATTCTGAATCTTATAATAATCTTAATCTTAATCCTAAATAGTTACTCAAAATCACATGATAGCTGTAGACCTGTGGTTCTCAAACTGTGGTGCATGTATCACTGGTGGTACTTGAAGCAGCATTAGGTGGTACAACAGGTGACCTTGGAAAATGTGCATAGTAATTATTTAATAATTAATTAATTGTTTAATTATTGAATGTGTTAACTGCTTCCCAAATTTTGAACTTCGAGACACATTTATTACCATTCTTTTGCATTTGTCCAAAAGCAATAGTTTTTGAAGAAGGAATGTAAGCACTAAACATGGGAATTAGAGGAATTAAACTTCTAAACTCAAACAAATATGTCTACTGTGTATGCACGTCTGTGATGAGACTTGTATGTGGACCTTGGAGGTTTTGTTTTGATGATGGGTGGTATTTTACTAAAAAGTTTGAGACCCACTGCAGTAGACAGAGAGTAGTCATGTATGTACATGGACTCCGGTAACTCGGCGGTTAAGGTACTGGACTCTTCCAATACTCTTCAAATTCCACCTCTGCCAAGCTGCCACAGCTGGGTCCTTAAGCAGGGCCCTTAATCCACCACTGCTTGAATTGTAAGGCTGTATGTGTTGCTCTGGACAAGTTCGTCTGCCAAATGCCATGTCTAGGTCTTTATGCTCAACTTGTGTGGTGTTCACCTGATACTCTGTCCATCCGGTGGGCTATTTAGGCTCTAGCTGAGACCATTTGCTTTGGTCCACTGCCAGTCTCACTAACAAGACTGTATAGTTGAGCCCTGCAGATACTAACGTCCTGAGTTTCATGGCAGGTGGAGTGGCAGACACCCATTATATACGACTCAGGAGGAATATCATGTTGACAAATCATGGTGTTAATGTTTATACAGTACTGGCATGGGTGCCATCCTTCTTCAGCCAAGTCCCATGTGCTTTCTAATAACGTATGGTGCCAGCAGAAACATTCATACATCAACATGGGACTGTGGTAGCCTAGCGGTTAAGGTACTGGACTCTGGACCAGAAGGTCCAGGGTTCAAATCCCGCCTCTGCCAAGCTGCCACAGTTGGGTCCTTAACCCACCATTGCTTGGATTGTAAGACTGTATTAATTGTAAGTCGCTCTGCTAAATGCTGTAAATGTAAATAAAATAATAATGTACATTTCCTTGAATTGAATTGATAAGTCAAGATTGAATTGGGGATCTCTGTAAGGCTACCATGCTGACTGCTGACTATGTGCACAACTGCGGCTAAGAATGCAGTACTAAAATATAGCCCTGATGTGAACACCTCACTCATTTAGCATTATAGCAAGTGAGGTTTTCATTATTCCAAATCTAAACTGGTGAATTTGCGTATAGTTATGCATATTGTTGAATGTTGAAGGTTTCCAGACTCCCATTTGCACAAATATACAGACAATGACCCCTCTTACCTGGATCTCCCCCTCCATGATTCCCAGCAGCTTCAGTAAATCTTCTTTGGACAGATCCTTCAAGCCTAAGGTTTGGTGATGGTTCTTTATAGGTGTATCTTTGGCATCGGAGCCCAGCTTCTCTTCATCTTCCTTTAGCTGAATTTTAGCCTTGATTCCATTCTGAGTGACCTGCAGGTGTCCTTCTCCCTCCTCCTCTTCAGCGATCTCACGGATTGCATGGTGGACAACCATGACTCTATTTGTTGAACTGTCCACTCCATTGCTTTTGGACCTCATGTTTCATCTGCAAAAGAACATTACACCTGATTTTTACTTATTCATTTTTTTATAAATAGCTCTATATCCATTTAAGTAGCAGAGTGGCTATAGAAAGGTGAGAATACACATTTGGCATGTTGTCATGCACTCTGTAGCTCACACATTCATACATAGTGGCTATTTAGAGTAGATAATGCTTTCCTGCTATGACTCTGGGCTTAAATATCCACTGGAAACCCTCACAACCACAAAGAGGATGTGCCAAAAAATATACAGACATTAAGCAGAGGTCCTGGGTCACTGAAGCCATGCCTTACTGTTACACAAAAAACATTTTTTCATTAAGAAAAAACGGCTTTCAGTGCAACACCGTACTATAAAATAGAATATTACATCAAAACCCCAAATTGTCGTGCTTCAAACTGCTACATTACTGATGTGTGCTTTGTGTGTTTATATCCTTTTTCATCAAATTACAAATATGAAATGATTTATACACTCCATTTTCTTTCAGTTTAAAAGTAAGTGAATAGTACTGGCCTCCTGTGAGTTTACACACGGCAGGCTGTCTTCTGTTAAATCAATAGTGGAAGATGACGCTGATAGGGTAACCCACAGAAATTACATCATGCCATTCACTTAAAATAAGCCAAGACTAAAATAGGCTTCATTGAAATCATGTGACCTGTCACATCTGACTCATACTCAGATTCACCCTGAACACGTTTGCACAGAGGGCTCAAATAAGGGTCAACGACTTTTTTTTACGGCTTTGAATTTCCTAATGGGGAGCTGCGAGATAAACCTTGGCCAGATCTGATGGATGCGTTTTTAGTGGTATTGTTCGGTACCTAAAAAACTTAAGACTACTTCACGGATGTTTAACTTAATGCTTCATTCTTTCCAACTTACACATTAACTCGAGGGACTAAAGGAATATCAGAGGAATAAATGTTTATCTCTGTCTCTCTGCCATTAAACTGATAACAGAGGAATTCAATGCCATTGGTCCAATATATCTAATCTGAGTTGGTTTAAGAAGTTCCAGGTGTTGGCTGGCAAGAATGAAGACCATCTGAGGGACATTTGTAATACTCTAATGTTTAAAAGAAAGCTTATGATTAAACTTTGGACTCAGGACTCTGTAACCTCTGGTGAGGTGGAACTAGACGACTCATGACTCCAGATTGTTTAGATACCAGACTTTCTTTCATAACTGAGGAAAGCAGCTCCATAACTGGCATCTCTTCCATGTGGCATATGAACCAGAATAGCCCAGAATTATAAACCAGTGCTCTACCAGCTGAGCCACTGTACTTAATGAACCACCTCTGGGAAAGTGAGAAAAAAGTGAGGAAAAGGGCCAGGAAGGATCAAAATGTCATGGCGTCTGATAGCACAGGAAAATTCCCAGGGAAAGGGGTGAGGTCTGTGGAAAAAGACCAGGCGTGGTCTTGTCACTGTATCTGTATACCTGAGCCATACAAGTGTGATCTCTGGATCCCTTTTGACCCACTACATAAAGCACTACACAGACATTACTGTGGTGCAGCAGCGATGCCAGTGGTGTACACTGTCATGCAAATAAGGGATTCATTATCTGGCATGTTCTCCCTGTGTCTGAGTTTCTTTCAAGGACTTGGTTTATGTTTACCTACTAGAAACATGACTGCTGGTTACACATAAAGACATGTCACACCATACCCACTGTTGTTTAATTTCTAAAAGAGCATTTCAGGAAAAAACTTTTTGTTTGAATGTGTTGATGCAATGTAGTTGGAATTTATGCTGTCACTCTGATTTGCGCATTGAGGTATCTGTTTTTTGTCTATTGGCCAGAAGAAACAGGTCAGGCAAGCCTGCAAATTGTGGTGTTTACACAAAGAGGATGTATTAAATGTCTGAACGAACCAACAAAACGAAACCTATGTTTAAGCATGTCGTCATGCTCTGGAGGAAACCTAGATGGTCACAGCTACCCATGTTCATTCAACAGCTATTTCAATTGAGCTAAATAACAGGAATATTTTTAAACTTCAGGGATACAATCCATCATCTGCAGTTACATCTACAGTTTCTTCAGTTTGTAATTGGCTTATTCCTGAAACTACTGGGATTCAAGGAGATAGGGTAATACAATTTCCTGTAGAGAAGTAAAAAAACGCTTTGCTTAAATTCAGATACAAAACGAGTACAATATGGTATTTATATACGTATAATAAAAATTGCATTTATTCTGAACATCTTAAAAGCTGATTTTTTTTCGCTTACTTAAACATCAGTTACTAAGAACAGACCCCCCCCTTCCTTTTTGTAAGAACTCATTTTTGTTATTCTTATTTATTTATTGTTATTATTTATTTGTGTCCTCACTTTATTCCTCCATGATCTGTTTTATTTTATAGCCTCAATGGTAGTGTTTTGGGTAACAAGAGGTCTCCTTAAGTTCAGACTAACTTCACCTGGTTTGACATGAGGTCAACATTCATTGAGGAATCTCTGATGGGCTTCTAGTGCAATGGATAGTTATACTACTGAGATGTGTAGTTATGGGATGCAAATCTCTGGCATGCAAACATTTTTGTTAGGAGCTCTATGCTCTCTAGAAGCACATGAACTGTCCATGCTCCACATTAGAAGATTGTAAGGCACTCCATCTTAATATTCACAATATGTCAAAAAGTATATAGATACCCCTTGTAAATAACTATGTGTTTTTTCAGCCACTCTCACAGCTGACAAGTTTATAACAATAAACATAGAGGCAAGGAAGCAGTAGGAGTAGTAATGGGTTGTACTGCCTACCCCAGTCACTCAAAATATGACACTGTTATAGGTTTCTTCCATCCCAACAGATCAGTTGATCAACTTTTTGCTGTCCTGAAAGTCCATAAAGAAATGTCTTGTCACTCTGAGAATGTGGTGGACAATGTGTCTGGCTTGCAGAGTACTGAACAACATCAGAAACCTTGAAATGAATTTAAAAATTATAATTTTATTGTCCAAATCATTTGTAATTATGTTCCAAACTCTATTGGTAATCTTCTGCTGGAAAGAGTGATGACTGTTTGTAGCAGCAATAGGAAAACCTTTATAGTAATATGCATTTTATGTCATTTTAAGTGTTCACATACATTTGGGTAAGTGCATTATTTCAAGTTGTAGCTTTACTACATAAGTGTTTTTATTACTTCTACAGACAGTGGAAAGGATTCATGTGATAATCTAATGCAGCTTAGAAGTACTTCTTAAAGTATAATTTGACTTAAAGTAATTATTCATTCATTCATTCATGATCTTTTCCGCTTATTCCACTTGGGGTCGCGGGCCAGCCGGTGCCCACCCGGCAACTCTGGGCGCAAGGGCAGGAACAACCCCAGATGGGGCACCAATCCATCGTAGGGCACACTCACACACACATGCACTCACACATTCATACACTAAGGGACACTTTTAGAGACTAAAGAATACATGCAATAAGTAAATACATAACACCACATGATTTGTTATAAAGCTGGCCCTCCTGGCACGTGTACACTTTACCTGCGGTGTTATTGATCTGGGTGATGCGTCTTCGTCCTTAAATTCAGTCAAGGTGATCTCAGTGAATGAAGATGAACCACTGCTTTTCTGTACCATACAAAATAAGCACAAATAAACAAACAAGCAAGAATGCAGCCCACTTAAATGGTATAGCATGTTTATTTAGCTAATACACCACCCCACCTTCTCAGGAACCCAGGATTAATGATATAATATAGATGTCTGCTAAACAATGTAGACGTCTGCTAAACGATTTGACTGTAAATTGTGAGTGACGGTTTAACATTATTCTGTAAGTCAGAACTGCTTTCAATGAATACAAGGTTTGTACCAAGTTCTCTGCAGAGTGTTGTAGTTTCTCGAAGCCCTCTTCGATTTGTTCAGGTTCAGGAGACTCCTCCTCTTCTTTGTCTTCCCTGGGTGTTTTTTCATCCACATTTACACGACCACAACCTTCTCCAGCATCGTCATCTTCCTCTCTTGAACTGCTGTCTAGACTCATGCCTAAGGGCTCTAATGTCTGGTGGCAAGAAACTTCAGAAGCACAAGCTTCGATAGCCATCATCTCAGTAATCAATTCACCAAGTCTCTGTTTAGCCTAAAGGAAAAGACAACAGGCTAGTTATATTTAATAAGGGGAACAATACATTAACATAAACGACAGAAATATAGCTATTTGTTCAAAAATACATTCTTTACTCCAACCAAATCCACCCATCCATCCATCCATTCATCCACCCAACCATTTACCCATATTTTATCTACCTATCCATGCATATGTCCATCATATTTTTGACAGATGTCCATATCTGTGTGCATATTTATCAAATTACCCATCCATCCATCATCTTTTATCTATCTAACCAACGATACAGCCATCCCATCATCCACTGACATGTTTAACCATTTGCCCATCCGTTAACCCATCCACATATTTTATCTACCCACTCATCCAAAAAAGTCCATCACATCTTTACAGCATTGATCTAGGAATTCACCAAACCATAGACCCAACTAACCACCCACCCAACCATCCATCCTTTTATCTATCAAACCAATATAACTATTACATAATCCAATCTCACTTTCAACCATTTTTCAATCTATTCGTCCATCTATCCAAAATTTCATTTATTCATCCCTCCACATAACCATCCTTTTACCCATCCTTCCATCTTTTTATGTACCCACCCATCCAAAAGTCCATCACATGACCCATTTGATGCATTGTCAATCTGTCCATCCACCCAACCAGGCATTCATCTATTTATGTATCTCCCCAGCCATATAACCATCATATGAGTCATTCACATAATCAAACATGTATCCAGCTTTGGTCCAGTCACCCATCCATTTGTTCATCCAGGCATTTAACAATCCTTAGTCCACAAATAGATACCCATCTAACCAGAAATATATCCATGATATCATCAGTTCTCATACTCTAGCATTCCCCATCTATCTCCATTTGTTTAATTAGCATTTACCCAACCATTTATTTATTCATTAATCCATCTAACCAACCATTTACCCACCTATCCATCCATCTTTAATTTTTCCATTCCTCCAAAAGTCCATCACATAACCCATTCAACCATTTGTGAATCTGTCTGATCATCCATCCACCCAACCAAACAAACAACCATACATCCATATTTGTTATGTATCTACCAGCCAGATGGATCACCTCATAAATTCACATAATCAACCATTTATCCCTCTATTGTCCAGCTATTTATCCACTATTCTGTCCATCATTTATCCAGGCATTTAACAATCCATAGACCCAACCAACCACCCACTCAACCATACAGATTTTATATTACCAGGAATATATCTCTATCTATATTCTCCTCCCTTCCATCCATCTATCCAATCAGAACTTTTTTACCTACCTACCCATTCAAACCATTTATCAGTCTACAGAATTTGTCAAGTCATCCATCCTTTTATCTGTCCAATCAACCATATATCCATCACATCATCAACCATTTCTCTATCCACTATTCTTTCAATCATTCGTCCAGGCATTTACCAATCCTCAGACACAATGTTCATATACAGGGGTTGGACAAAGAAACTGAAACACCTGGTTTTAGACAAAGGTTTGGCTATAGCAGCCCGGCCGTGTATATTGACCCTGT
>JAUZSU010124696.1:0-17621 GCA_034780255.1 Parotocinclus maculicauda | reverse complement strand
TTTCCTCGAGCAACACAGCCTGGTCTCTGGATTTTAGGGCATAAATATAGTAAATCACTCAAATTACAATAAAAACAGTCTACTGCAGTTAAAAGTAAGTGTGAATTAAGGGAGTCACCGTCACATTAGGAATTTGCATAATATCAGGGTATTTTATTTGTGAAAGTGTGTTGTGCCTTGTGATATAGGCCATCAGATTTTTCTATATTTCTC
Organism: Parotocinclus maculicauda; assembly: GCA_034780255.1. Taxonomy (NCBI): domain Eukaryota; kingdom Metazoa; phylum Chordata; class Actinopteri; order Siluriformes; family Loricariidae; genus Parotocinclus; species Parotocinclus maculicauda. Next base: position 17,408 of record JAUZSU010124696.1, on the reverse strand, counting down.
TTAAAGAAGGCATATTTATCCATATTATTTCCATGTGTTTAGATGACATTTTTTGTGTTCACAAACCTTTGACTATATGGTGTATGGGGTAATGTAAGAACTGACCCATGATACCTAGAAAAATAACTTGTGTCTTATGACATAGCTCATCACAGTATTGACACCACAAAGGCCTGAGTCATTTTTATGTTTTGACCCTGATTGCTCAAAATTAAATATCCCCTAATTTTTGTGAGTAGTGTACATCATAGAACACAGGGCGCAGTCGTTGGCGCACCCTGAAAGGGACGTCAGTCCATTAAAGGGATGGTAGGGGTTGCTGTTGCACACTGGGTATGATCGCCTGAAAAAAGCCCTCTCTCTGAGAGTTTTTGCCTGACCCAGTCAGAATGCACACCTGGACTTGGACCACAGGCCACTGTGATGGTGGGATAGTAATTTAGATCACTGCACCAGATCCTGATGCATTGTGTATTATTAGAAAACGAGTAGTCTTGAGTAGACACATCCAGTTGATTTGTCTTTTTGTCTGTAAAGCTATAGAGCAGTAGTTCAGCCGTCATGTTTGTATTCACACTCTCAGTGAGTCAGTACAAAATACAGGTACCATGTTTTTATTTATTTCAAGCAATTCTGATTTTTTTCATGCTTTCCTACATACTATAGCACCCTATGTCAAGCTGTGTCCTTCTTGTTACAACCTTGAAAATTCCCTGCCTTAGTCTCAGCAAAATTGAATTAAAATGCACAGTATTGTGTTGAGCCCTTGAACCCTGTCTTCACCGGACCTTGACATGCCTGAGGCATTACTGTATTATTTCCAGATGACAGGAAATAAGATTTAAGTGGAGATGCTGATTTGAGACATGCATTCTGAATTCTACATGTGTAGCCCACTATACACACAGCCCACATGTAACTAACAGTTCAAGTTGTTTTTGTTGGACACATGTTGAGGTGGCAGTTCTGTGATGACAGTTTGCTTATGGCCCCCTCACACATGGTGGTTGCTGCTGATTTAGCCACACAAAGCCATCAACACTGTGTGAGATCACCCATTTGCTCCTACTGCCAGGGCCAATGGTAGGTGGAGGTCAGCGGAAACTGTGTGTGAAGGGAAAACATAAAGCACAGGAATTTGAATGCTCAGACCACACAATAGGATTGCATGCAGTGTTTAGGAATTCGTTTAGAACTGGGATCTGTTGGTACACTCTGTCATACACTTGTGCTTTTATAACTTCACGCCAGACTACAACAACTTGTGATGCTAGGTCGGCCCTAGTGTCACTGTGTTTTACTCTCTATTCACAGCAGAGCAGAGTTATTGTCCAGTGCCTGTGCGCAAGGCCAGTTTATGGCTCCAGGACATTCATGTCTCCTCTGCTCACTAGAGGGCTTCAGCAGCTTTATTGCTGTTGCTGAATAACACTGGATGTTTTGGCTTCAGTGAAAACATACCAGTTTAGATTTTAAGTTGTCGAGTTATGGCGCACTGGAAGACATTTTAGTTGGCACTGGGGTTCAGTTTTAATGTACCACTCGGGAAACATGCTGTTTTTATCAGTAAAGTGTGCCTTTTTCTGGCCTGTGGTTCATCAGAAGGAACTGATTAGAGCATGTCTGTGATTCCCCATCAGTGAGTGTCAGAATGAATTAGCCTATTTCCCCTAATTTTGTCCTGGTTGTCACCATACATTCAGTGAAATAATTAATGGTTTACTGTGATTGTTCACTTCAGCAATGTGTGGATACAGATTGTTATCATTAGCACAGACAGCATAATAAATTGATGTTCTCAGTCCAAACTGTGAGTACTGTTTTCTTCCATTAATCTCTATATAGATTTATTTAACCAGCTGAAATCAGCTGTAATCTAACTCCACTTACTGGTGTGTTAAAGTGGTCTAAGTTCAGCAAAGTTGCCTGACCATGCATTTCAGAACTCAGTTCAGTTTGTTGGTTGATTGCTCTGTTTATTTCTAAAACAGTGGCACACTGAGACTGACTATTCAAAGTCAAGTGTACATATGCCAGTGGTTTTGAAGTGATCGCTTAAATTCAAAAGTGATTTAGCCTGGATTTAAAGAATAAAAAAATGCTGGGATTGAATGTGTAAACATAATTATATGGTGTACATCACAGTAAAATGTTTTGACATGCTGTAATATGCTGAAAGGGAATATAGTCTCAAAACTGTATCTGTACTGTGCATGGTTGGTGAAATTTGACTCTGCCTGGGCCTCTTGCATTATTGAGTGGCTCAGACAAGGCAGAGCAATCTAAACCTAAACTTTCAGGCAGAGCGATAAGCAGTTGTAATGTGTCCAGGGATGGGAAGCACTTTTGATTCTAGTTTGGCTTTTGCTGTCAGGCTTACTATGGTTGTTCTAGGTATAGGCAAGGTCTATAGGGTTTTTAACATTTTAACTCAATTTTCCTAGTCAGGGCTGATGAGTCGAGAGTCTGGTACCAATAATAATAGTATATAATAGTGGGCAGAGGTTGTAAGCATGGCCTGAATGGGTCACTGGTCCATTATACTACTGACATGTGTTAATCTTGCAGTATTGCATTTATCTGATGCCTGACTCAGCCAAAAAAGCTGCATAGCTGTGCTGCTTGAGCACCTGGTGGGCTTCTAACTATGTGGAATTGTGGCAGTGTTATTGGGAGCTTACCCTTGACTAGTTGTTTGGGAGTCAGATTGCATGGCCCCAGATCTCTGATTTGTAAATATCTTGCCTAGAACTGAGGGGTCATTCATTAATGTAGGCCACGGCTCCTATATCTCAGTATATTAGCTATTTCCCGACTCCATGCAGGACTGCAGAATCTAGAGGGGAGCATCCTGGGGTGCTTACAGATTGAAGGTAACTCTCACAGTTAACCAGGAACCAGAGGTCACTGCTTTTCATGCTGATCTCATGAAGCTCATTGTGGACCTCGGAAGATACAAACTAGTTCCAGGTGTGCCCCTGCACAGAGAAGGTTCAGGGCAGTCAGTGTGTGCTTATAAAAGAACACAAGATTTATTCATTAAACGTTTTATGTGTAAGATAATATTTTATGCACAAAATCATGCCATTTGGCAGCAAACTGCATAAATTGCATGTTGTGCATTGTAGCCTATCTATGTCACCAAATTCTGAAGAAACACAAAGATAACTAAAACATATCAGACTTAATAGAAAAAAAAAATGTATAAAGGACATGAGGTTTTTGGATATCCATTGCTGTTATACTGAGTAGCTGGATTGTAAGGAGGCTACCCGTGGAATGTTTTCTTGTGGTAATCAAACACCAAACCACAACCTACCACAAGCAGCTGTGTGTGGTGCCTCCTTGGTTTGACTGAATTTCTCCAGTGAAACCTTGTATCCTTTATCCATCAGTGTATTTAAATAAACCTTGACGGCAAGCAGATGGATGAGTTTGAACCATTAGTTGTGATCTTCTCCCTAGGGTTCCAACTGTCTCTGTCTGAACCCTTGTCTAAATCTTTCATTGCATAGATTAAATTCACATTTAAGACTTACCTTTCTCCCTTCAATGGCTTCAGTTCCTGTATTCCTGAACTCTAAAAAATTCTCCAAACATGAGACATGAGATTCCTTATGTTGAGCTTAAAAACCCACCAGATGTTTTGATTGATGTAGGAATGTTTCCCTAGCAGTATTTCAGATTTTTATTTTGGCTGATAGAGTTGCAAGAAAAGGTTGCAAGTACTTGGATTACAAGAATGATCACTCAAAATGTGAGCTGATTATAACAATAATACAGAAGAGCAAACATAGCATAATACTACAGAAATAAAAATATTATTTACACAACGATTAACCATGCATCGTGACCTTTCAGAAGTCAGCTGGTTCTCTTGGTGTGCCCTATAATACAATAAAAATAAGACTTTAAATGTTTATAAACATGAATTCAGTCTATGTGTCTGATATCAGCAGGGAAATTATTCCACAAGTCATTGATATATTTTCAAGCCTTGTTATGAAAAAGACACACTCACTCTGTTGTGGAAATTTTGTTCATGTGAATGCATGCCTTATTCCATATTAAATGTGTAGCCTAGGAGGAAACTGTAAAAGCCAGAGAAGCATTTGACATGCGTGTTCACAATGGCATGGCTGCACATCCCATTTTCAAGACCTAGACTTGAAGAGAGCTTTTCACTGAGCAAATTACAGACTGGTCTTAAACTCATCCCATATGTTACTCTGATCAGTTTATAAGATTATCTACTATTATGACTTGGATAAAAGTCAGATTTTGTTTAATTACATCAGTAATTACTGGAGGAAATTGCAGGGGGATTAGAATTATTTTAATGTCTGCTTTTTATTGGCTTGCTTATTGGCCCAGCTTTAGAAGGTGCTCTTTCATTAAACCCTGAGCTCTGTTTGAGTACACTAGTTTGCTGCCTCCATTTATTGCATCCTTTTCACGTTACACAGGAAACCTGCTTTTTCATGAGATCCAAGTCGACACATTTGTAATTCACAAATTATTGGAGACCTGAGCTACTGAAAGCAAACGTTGAAATTAGGCTGCTGCCCTAATGTTAATCATGAGCCCTGCTCTATCTGCTTATATTGAATCCCACCTTGTTCCTATTTTCTCACTGCTTTTCTTGTGGAAGGAAGCTTTTGTTAAGTACTGCTGTATATTTACACTCCAGTGGAGAGGGTTGACCTCTGAAATATTTCCATGCTCTTGCTTGACTGCTTCTATCTCTAAAGCTGTACAGGATTTAGATCATGATTAACCCGTCTTAGCCCTCGATTAGTTTTGTGTGAATGCTGTGAACGTGGGTGCCATCAATGTCTGGAGGTGAATTCAGTCTGAAACACCTGGTATATCTAAACATTTCATTAGCAAATAGTGTGAAATGGATTCCACTGGTCCCATTCTTTCAAACAGATGATTAAAGAAGAAAACTATTAGCAAATATTTGCAAACAAATAATGTTTACTATTTCATTACATGTGCATCTCAAGGTCTAGGATATATTAGATGGTAAACTAAAATTGACATGTTGAATAGTACATAGAAATTCATAGCAAGTTATGAAAAAGCCACTGGTTACATACATGCAAGGTGCGACCTACTGTCTGATTATCCACATTTACCCACCAGGTCTGGTCATATGAGTTATGCCTCTAAGCACCTAATAAATTCTCATCTGTGTTTATTCATGACAGCTCTGTTTGGGCACCATATTGTGTGTAAATGTATATCGGACACACCCACAAAAGAAAAGGGAGCAGACAGACATTTGGCAGTGAGGGCAATTCCACCCCATTTGTATGTATAGTGATAATAATGAGACTCACTCAGTCATTTTTAGTTGTGTTCTTTTTACAATAGCTAGGCCTATGTGCAGTAAGAGGCTAAATTAAGGTAACCCCATAAAGATATCACTCTCACAGCATGCCCTAAAATAATTTCTGACTTTCATTTAATTAATTAATGCTGGGCCAAGGGACTGTAACCAAATACAGACCTTTGTACTCACTGTAATTCACAGTATAATGATTCTTATAAACACAGTATTTTTATTTACACACAATTCGTCTCAAAAGGGGACATTTTACTTTACTTAACTTTTACTTTACTTTAATACTTGTCAATGCCCTCATGCATGGGTGTACTAAAAATGATTAGTAATTAAATATTTGTAAAACACCGTGAGAGTGGCTTACCCCTCAAAGATATCTCTTTTTTACTTACACAGAATGAGGATGGGGGTGTTGGGGAAACATTTGTTTCAGAAAACATTTACCAATAAAAACAGTTCAAAGCTCAGTACTCAGAGTTTCCAGTGTTAATGAGTAGCAAAACTGCATATAATTATTTCCAGTCACCTACCCTGTTAATAGTGCATTTATTGATTAACCAAGGACAACGTTGGCCAAACGTTTTCTTGGTACGATAACTTGAAATATAAATTCAATTTACTATCTGAGTTAATAATCCTTGTAACAGTCAAATATATATAATGCCTAAATTACACCAATCAGTTATCACATTAGTACAATCTCCCTAATACCTGTGTATTCGATCTGTAATAGTAACAGCCTCATAAATGCCATGACCAATGGTTTCCCAACAGAACATTGTCCAAAGCATCACACTGTCAATGTTACTCACTTCATCTCTCTGTGGTTTTAATGTTATTTGTACGATTAGATTGGATTTGAAGGAGAATAATACTGGGATATATGCAATGTAATACACTAGTTCATTAATTATTAGAAAAATTAATGACGTCTGGCAGAATTTTGGCAATATACTGATTTGCACTTGCACATTCATGGAAAACATATCATATCATGGTATTATAACCTAACAAAAGCTACACACACAGTGCATTTACTTTATGGTTGGTTGTTTTTGTTGCTGTCACATTTAGCATCTAACAGCATGTTAGACTACTTTAGTAATACGCCCTGTGCTTTATACTGTTTTGCAACTTTTTATTTTATTTTTTTATATATTCTGCTGTGTAAGACCATCAGACAGTAACGCTACAGTAAATTTCAGTAAAACTAGTAATTGTTGTTCAATTAAAATTAATTACATTTAATTTATGTTAAATTACTGCAGTCGTATATACAACTTGACTGAACTGATATTTATAACATTTATAATGTTTATACATTTAACATTTATTCATTAACATGTATTAACATTTAACATTTATAACATTTTTGATCTAAAGACATTAATACTGCTGCAGATTAAATAACATAATATTTACAATTTCATTACAACTGTGCATCTCAAGGTCAGGGATATGTAAGATAGTAAGCTAAAACTGACATGTTAAATGTGGTGGAAACAAACAAAAAAGCCCAAACCAGGGCTACTACAATGTCAGAGAGTGAATGCTTGATCATTTTAAACAAATGTAGATCTTAAACAAGACCAATTTACAGTTATATTGGAGAGAGGGACAGAGACATGGAGCATGGAGCAAGCCCAAATAAGCAACTACACATTAGAAACAAGTCCCAGAAACCTGCAACCTGCAACTACCAATATTTGTGAGTACATTTATAGAAAAATAACCCGTAAGTCACATGGAATAAGCGGACCATTGGCCACTTCCAGGCTACATTTGAGTGTATGCTCAGACTGAGAAAAACAATTGATATCAGAGTAAAGGTATCATTGTGCTTAGAAATCTGATTCCTGAGCCAAAATCCAGCTTTTTTTGTATTTCTTAATCTGATTTCTAGTCCTTTATCTGATCTGAAAATCAGATAATTGCAGAAATCAGATTATGATCTGATTATTGTGTAGGTATATGAAGTCACTGTGGCAAGTGTAAATAGATTTTACTGCTTAATACACCACAATGTGTACTGTTGTAGCGAACTGTGATGTCCGAGTCATGCTGTGAACTGAACTATTATTTGTCCATCTGGTGTTAGACCTGCTATTATAAGTACTAGATGAGTGGTCCATGCTGAAAGCACTTTACTGCATATTTACAAGCCTTTTTTATTGAACTGCACAGCCTCATAAATCCTGCTCAGTACTGCTGCTGGAAACCTTCACTTCCAGAGACATCAAAAAAGCACTAACACGTTAACACAAATAATAAAAAACAAAGTGGATCAAGCAGCTGGGCTCTGACATTAGTGATTACTTGTTTAAGTGATTTATGCTAATGTTTCCTGTATGGTGTGTCATAGATTCCAAGAGGGTTGCTTTGATATTCAGGCTCCTGTCTTGTATAGTTTGCAAAACCACAATAAATTTTGGGACTACAGGGGGTTTCGTCAGAAGTCTTTACTTTCTGTAATTTTAGAGCTTATGAAGCAGAATTTATTACCTCCTTTCTTCATTGGTGTGCACTGACTGTTTGTGAAAGTACAGACAGTAAGGCCCAAAGGGGAAATTAGAAATACGATTATGGTACAGTCTTACAGGTGGGGTTATACTAGAAAACCCAGATGAAGGATGTTTATTTGGGTTACCCAGTTTAATGATTTCCAGGAGTAGAATGGTGGATTTTTATTAAGTGACTGACAAGCTGAAGCTCATGTCTTTATATTTATGAGAACAGACTTTCCAGTGGCAGTTATCAGTTCTGATAGATCAACCTAAATGTCTTACCATGGTTTGAAAACACTTGGGTTTTTGGTCTACCATAGCTAGGAGTTTTCTGTTTGCTTCCAGGCTCTTTCTGCTTTTCAGATGTTTTCCATTTTCCATGTACATATCAACTCTTCTCTCACTATGTTTCAGGAAATGGTTCAAAATGGTCAGTTATCTTTAGCTGTTGCAATATTGTAGATGTTTGTAGTAACCTATACATAGTAAAATACCTCATAAGCAGATAAGCAGCTTGCTCAGGGTAGGTGTCCTATGCCACCTCCCCCAATTCCGGAGGAAAACCACAGCTTGAGAAATACTGCATTTACTTTTACAACCCTCTCTCATGCTGGTGTGGGTGAACTAATGGGAATCGTGTTTGCGGTCATAATGAGGAATGAAACTTACCACATTAGAATCATTAACACAAATCTCTGTGTTTGTGTGTGTGTGTGTGTGTGTGTGCTGTATCATCAGTTAAGTACTGTTGTGATGTCAATCCTGGCTCTCAAACAGATCATTTTTCCAGGCTAAATAAATGAGTAAATGAGTGCATTCTGTTTAAAATATGTTTCCATTCCAAACTAAAGACTATATTTACTCATGCTTGGGAGTAGTTTTACTTTCCATATATTTACCTTTCCGTTCTGAATAATTCTTGTGTACTTTGTAATTTTGTGCAATTACTGCTAATATCATTAAGTAAAAATAAAGCACAAACATAATTTTCCTGAAGAAACATATGATTAAAAATCAACATAGTAACTATAAATAGGGCACATACGTTTACTGTAAATTTTGTAACACGAAAGTCTTCTTCATGCTCTCATGTCATCTTGCTTAGGCTACAACTAACAACTTACTTAATTTACCAGCTGAGAACCAACCATTGTGCAGAATATGAAGATTATGACAAACTTCAAGAGTCAACTGTCTGTGACAGGCTTAAAACAGACAAAGTACCAGCACAAAAACACACTCAGCAAACGTCAGCGTAATCATTCTGCAAAAAGGTACCTTACAACAATAAAAGAAACAAATGGCAAGCATAAGAAATGCTGTCTCCAATTACAGCGCCAAAGACACTGTGCCAAGAACTTTCAGACAATGGTTTGAAACCGTCGTGGTTCAAACAACTTTTGAATACTTTAGACCCAAAATAAACATTGCCAAAATATTGTCTAATTGTTGTTATAGAAAGAAATCTGAGGGCAAAAAATCGCACACCCCTAGTTCCACATCGATATGTGCGATTCAGTGTTTGTGACCCAAACAAAAAAAAAGTCCTTTAGAATTGGAAGTCAGACTAGCTTAACACCAGTCTTCTGTCACCCTGTCCATGCTTTTGTGCTGATTTGCAGAGTTACCATGGTACCTGAGAAAGCAATATGTGACAAAGGACCAGAGGGTAGCCTCAAATTACAATGAACACTAAGAGTTTTCTTTCAGAGAGTGAAATGTTACACAGCTGAATTAAAAATGTGTTAATCTGCTGTGGGAATTCTATTCTACAAAAGCAAATCCACTTGTTACAAATATTTGCCTTATTTACCTATAAGAACATAGGTCTATCCGGTTTGTTTTGCTATTGTGTTACACCTGCAAAGTTAAAAGTGCTGTCTAAAGGAGTACTTGTGTTGTTCACCTTTCTGAACAGCAACATGAGAAACATACACAAATACAGTTTTATTAGAAATCCAATCTTGTTTTTCCTGCTTTATCTTACAATTGTCCCCTTTCATTTGCAATGGGCAAGAATGAGACAACTTTTCTTTCTCAACAAAATAACAAAATACTTATTAACATGACCTAATGCAGTCATCTAATTCCTGAATATACCTACCAGTGTAACAAGTAATCACTATCCATTGAGCATGACAGATAACTTTGGAACAGGGATTCAAAAGGATAAAAACTGAAAACCACAAAGAGGTGTAGCTTCTTGTTCTGTGCATGTGTCCAGACTTGTGTGACAATCGGAAAAAATGCATAAAGGAAGGTCTTTTTCTCACCGGTAATTATATTGAGGATGTTGCGTAACACATTATTGTGAATGTAGTCAGAATGTGCCCCAACCTGAGATGCTGTCTGCAGGATGAGTAGCATCATTTATGCTCATACTCAATAAAAAAAACAAAACATTTCTTAGTTTTTGAAATAATTTATATTTTTTTACTTGACATTTATTGAGAACATAGTCAAGACACCACTATTGTGGCAGATTTTGTCCGATATTATGTCTGATATACAGTGTCATAAAGACATAAATGCAAATTGTTATATAGAGAAACTTAGCACAGTTAAAATGCTAGTGAATTGTCTTTCCTTTGTTACAGTACTGAGCAAAGGTCTTAGGCTACCATTGGATTTGTTGCTTTAGCAATCATAAATTGCTGACAGTTTCAGCTTGGAGTTGTCACTACATAATCCTAGAGAATATTTTCGCTTTAGCATATCTTTTCATCCTGTTCTCCTTCCCAAAAAAGTGGTTTTTAGGCTTCTAACCTTAAAAAAACATTCCTGATCAAGCTTATTCAGACTGTATAGTCAACTTGGAATCCTGATGAAGCTACCGGATGCTGCTATTTCTTCAGTGTACACCTTAATACTGATCAGTGTAGCCCGTGGAAGCGTTTACTTTTTGTTGTATTGTGGTTGTATGCAAAGAACGAGAAATAATTATGTATGTTCATTATTACATTGCTAAAACAATACTTTTGTGCAGTGCTGTGTGTATTGCACTGCAGGACAGGTGTTCACTATTGTCTTTGACAGAAGAGGGCAGTTCCTGCAAATAGAGGATTATTCGATTCATGTAAGGTTTGATGAACAAAAAGTAACGTTTTTAATTTTTATTGTACTGATTATAATTTTAGCTAAACTGAATGCTTTGAAATGGCATATGCCATAACACAAACAAGCAATTTCTTAGTATTTCCAAACTAAAATGCTAGTGTAAATTTGATGCATGAACTGGTATTGTTTGGTCATAGGTTTCACTGTTCCACTAATGTGTTTCTCTAATGTGCATTTGAGAAGTTTGTGAATGAGCTTGTAGATGTGATGTGTTGTGATGTCAGATGTGCTCCACATTTTCTGATAGGATCTGACTACATTGCTAAACCCTGGAAATTTTATTGAGAGTTCACCTCCTAAATATTGTTGCATCTTCTGTGTTGTTTGGGGGTAACTGGTTTTGTTACTGACCACATTCTTTTTTGTGATGAAACCACTTATTATGGACAGAAACATCGTTTCTGTTTCCCAGTCATTTAAAAATATTTTCCTGTAATTTTTAAAGGTTGATCTTAGCTTTTTATTGTCTCTTCATTGTGCTAATGTGTTAGACCAACATACATATTAGGTTCAGAGCATTTTGTCTGTGTTTTGGCTGTTGTATAGATGAGCAAACTATTGATATTGATATATTGATATAACCTTGCTCCTGTCATGAATAACCATTGAGGCTGAAGCAACGTTAAATAAACAAACAAAACCCAACACGTACATTTATATAGCTTCTTGGAGTTGTTCATAAATATATTTTGTAAATAGATTACATTTGGAAATCAAGTTTCTATAGCTTGGTTGTAGAGCACATTATTTTACAAAACACATTTCTAAAAAGCAGCCATTAATTTTAATTCCAATTAAGTTAACATAAATAATCGTATATTCTTTGTATTTATGTTTTGCAAAACATCTCAATTTAATTGGAATTGGGAAAAATCCTGCATTTATATTTTTTATCCAAATGAAAAAGTCTGGTTGACCCAAGTCAACACACATTTTGTGTGTCTTCAGCTGTTTTTGGCAACAAAGCACCCTCTTTTCCGATTTCTAAAAGTTTTTTATTGCTGTCTTCATCATTTAAACCCACTTTTCCTGGTCAGGGGTTGCAACACTAGGAACTGTCCTTGAAACATCCTCACCTCCCGCAGCCAATCGTTTCTGCATGCAAACCAAACCATAAGGCACTGCCAGGTCACTGCCAGGTGGTGAAATGAACACTGAAGAACATTAATAAGGTTGATAAACATTAAATTTAAAAGGAAGGGTCATTAATGTTGTGTGTTACTTACAGGTGATGTGTCTCCAGTGCAGATGTCTCCAATCTCCCAGTCCCAGTTCATTCCACTGTCCGAGGTGCTATGCTCGCTCATATCTGACATGAATGTTGCTCATGTCATGGTCAATCAAGAATCGCTGATTAATCATATGATGAAAGAACACCCAGGTAACAAATTGTGTTGGATTTATAACCCTTCTAAAATTCATTTTGCTCAAATTTTAGTACACCGTAGGCCTTATATACAATTTAATATTATTTCTGAGATACCTAATCTTCTAAATCAACTCTACATGAATTCCTCTTTATCTTTAATGATGTAGGAATGACCATTCCCACTCCAGACATTCTCTACAATGCTCTGGGAGCTCTCATTAAGGAGAGAAAAATCTACCACACTGGAGAAGGATACTTCATTGTAACGCCTCAGACATACTTTATCACCAGTGCCATGGTGAAGGAGAAAAGCTGGTGGACGAGTGATAGTGACCATCCTTCTCCACCTCCCATTACTTACCTGATGAGCAATGAGACTTCTCTGGATGCCTCTGTTGATGTACCCATCATGTCCCACTGTAAGTCCTGCAGTTGTTTCGTGCTCCAGCCAGTTGCTCCTCCTTCTGTCCAGGAGCAGTCTGTCAGCATAAGTGAATGCAATGGAAAAAGCCTAAAGTGGACCAGAGAACATAAGCCCACTGTACAACACCAGTCCACATCCACTGCAGCGGACTACCAGGCTAGTGAGATCAGCAGGTCTACCACTGCTTCTCGTAAAGACAAGGAAAAACAAGTACGGAAGTTTGGCCTCAACTTGTTTCGACGTAACACAGCAAAGAAGGAAAACAAGATAAAGAAGGAATATGCTATTTTCTCTGGGCAGTTTCCCCCTGAGGAATGGCCTGTAAGGGATGAGGATGATCTGAATAATCTTCCCAGGGATTTGGAACATGCTATTATTAAGCGCATTAACCCTGATCTTACTGTGGATAACCTGGTGCGCCATACAGTCCTAATGAAGAAACTGGAAGAGAAAACAGAGAAAGTGGCCAAGGCTTTAACCAGTGACAAAGGCATGTCAACAGAAGTCCTGCTTTCTAAGCAAAGACATCATTTAACCAAAGCTGCTGGCAGAAGGTCCTCCTCTAAAGCCAACCGGAACAAGAGAAGAAGTACCTCAGCCAAAGAGAAACAGCGGCCAAAGAGTAAGGATGTCCCATGTGATGAAGATTTACATGGAGATGATCTCATTCCATCTTGCCTTAGAAATGAATTAGTCTTAGATGAAGCTGACACTCGTAATGAGGACTGTGCAGCTCTGGATGGTAAATGCGTCTATAAGAAACGCATAGAAGATCCATTTCAGTCGATGAGGGATATAGCCATTAATCAAAAAGAACAAAAGAGGAAAGAGGCCAAGACCTCTAGTCGACGAGAGCAAGCAGTTCACAGGTCAAAATCCTGGGATCCTCACCATGTAAAAGCGGTTACTAATGAGATCCAGGAAGCTCACATGCTGACAGACAGGTCTTTCGATCGGCTTCATGAAAGGGGACTGAATCTAGAATCACTCATAGATGCTAAAGACACTAAAGAACTTCCTGGAGACTACAGCTCGGTTTACCCTGAGAACAGCACACTGAGGATAGAAGACAAAGTCAAACAGAGAGATGGCAAAGTCAGAGGCCGACAGTTCAAAGATAGAGCAAAGGACAACAAGCCGAAGGTTTTACAAGAGAGAAATCTGAAATGTGTTACAGACCAAAAGAGTATCACAGATGTGTCTTCATATCCGTACGAATCACCAGAATTAAACCTGTCATGGCCCCAGCCTAGAGTTCAGCGCAGACTGTCGCTCCACCTAGTCCCAAGTAAGGAGGAATTTGACCGCTGTCCTGACCTTTTGTCCTCTCACCAGAAATCAAGTAGCCAACAGCTTTTGAACCCTGAAAGTACACACAGAGAAACACAGCAGGTGAACGATGAAGTGTACACTGATGACGAGCAGCGCATTTATCAGAAAGTACATGAAGACGATGACTGCTCTAGTTCTCTCTACTTAAATGATGAGCATGTTAGTGATTTACCTCACGGCACAGCTCGCTGTCGTGAGCCTGTCTGCTTGGATGGGGACTGGGACAGCTCTTTCATGGAAGATAACATACTAACTCTTCATTTAGACTCCATTCGAGCCAATCAGAGACAGCATGACTATAAATGGCAGCCTGCTGAGCACCACCCCAGTTTATTACATTCATCAGATGGCAGTCCCATCCAAAAGCCACAGTGCCTGGATGAGAAATTGCATGAGCCCAGCATAGGACACTCTGACCCCACTCTGGACAATCTGGATAGTAGCATCTTTGACTACTGTCCAACAAGCGAGCGGGACTCAGAAAATGGAACGCTGCTTAAGCCTGCAGATGAAGTACATAGCCAGACCAGCCACTGGAATGGTCTCTCTCAAGTGAAAGACTTCAAACAGATACAATCAGAAGAACCTGACAGCCTTCAGCGTGCAAATGTGAGTCGCACAGGGGAAATAGGAGAAAATCAAAGCAACACAGCAGACAGTGGGATTGACTCTCCAAGGTTAGTTGCTTATGGCTTTCATATATTTAAAACCTTACTGAAGATGAAGCAGTTAAAACATTCATTTCACTGTCTGCTATGTTAAGGAATGATCATGTGCATGTGGGGCAAAAGTCTAAGACCAGCCAGTGAAAATTCTTCTATTTTAATTTTACTCATACTCATAGGTTTTCAATACAAGTCGTAAATAATTTTGAAAAAATAATAAAAATGACAAACATTTTCTAAATGTTGTAGTATTTGGTATGTCCCTCTTTTTTGCTGTAATGAAAGCATGCCCATGAGCTGGATTGACTTGGATTATATTAATTCCACATAAACACACTCAGTAATGGGATTTCTACATTGCAACCAGTTAATAATCTAACAGAAACATGTAACGTGAACTTCAGACTAATTAATTAATTTATTGGTCTGAAACTAATAAATTAACTAATTTATTAATAATTAAATAATACAATTCTGGAAAAACAGTGGAAAATGTCTGGGTCACTGAGGCTCATCCAGTTACGTTATATGTTAGTCATTTCTTTAGTTTATTCAGTTTTGCTTTTATGTGCTTGCAGGACACGCATGAGCCTAACCTCACCTAGCTCGGTGACACTGAATGGTCTGAAACGGCGGCATTTCCTGCAGAATCTTGAAAAGCTCCACTCCAAAAACAACAGCGTTCATGCTCCCAGTTCCCTGCTTCAACTCACACCTGTTATGAATGTATGAATTGTTGGGTGGGAAGACACGCAATATGAATTCGTTGTTTTACCTTTGTATAATTGTGTATATTTGTAGGTATGTGTAAATATCTTTCTTTACAACATGTGGCATTATTTGGTTATTATTTGGGAACTATTGAAGTAGGGTTTTATAGTTATTTTTCTTATGTGCTATTTTACTACAGAGATACTGTGTTTATAGTGAATTAGTTCAATACATTGTTTAACAATCTAAAACAAGTCATTTTTAACAAGAATAAAGATTAAAAAAGTACTTGGCATGTTTACCTTGGCATCTCTTCATTGAGACAATGCTCAGTAACTAATCCAGTGGAGCATCACAGCAAATAAGGTATGTTTGAATTACGTAACTTTTACTTTTCACTTTATGGCTGGTTGGTGAGAACACGTAGACCTTTCAATGTCAGGGGGATATATTTTACCACAGACGTAGATGAGAATGAGATCACAGCACTGGCATGGTGTAAAATCTGAAATTGCATTATAATGCAGTTAATAACATCAGTTGTGATACAGAGAGTGCAGAAAAGTGGATCTCGTCCGAAATGACAATAAATCAATTATTCATGGATGTGATTTTTTTTTTTAAAGCAAAGACGGCCTTAGATTCCCTCTTTGGGTGAGAGAAGGTTTGATCTTCATTTACAAAATGTCATTGTGAAACTGTAAATTGCTTGACAGTTTTAATGTGAACATCATCACATTTCTACTATGAATTTTTTATGGTAATTTGACCACTTTATGGTTCCATTGTTAAATTTCATAGTACAACTCTAAACTTGGTTGATTATGAACTGACCATAAATTATTTCACAGTTCTACTATAGATTTTGATGGTAATTTGGCCACTTCATGGTTGAAGTGCACTGTCAAATTTTACAGTATTTCTTTCCTGGGGCTGGTTGAACTGATACTATCAAACAAAAAGTGAAGTCTTGGAAGCTCTGCAGATTTAAAAGAAATCCGGCAGGTCTACTTTTGTAAACATCTTGAATTTCATGGGTTGCCAGAGAACAAAAACTACACTTCCCTCTCACTTTGTCCCTGAATGATATGGCAGCCTTCCCAGGAACACGAATAAAACGAATTACAATTACAATTTTCTAGAAAATGAACTAAACATGGTACAATATCCATTTAGCCATTGATACAAACTGCTGTATTGTCGAGTGTGACCTTTTAAAAATTATTTAAATTTTCTATTTATTAGTATTATTATTGTTTTTTTGTGTTGTGTGAATGGATAAAGCCTAAGCATGAAAAAGGCGACGCAGCGTCTTTTAATAGTAAAATCCACCGTTCACTTTCTACATCAATTCACATTATTTTGACCGGTCTATGTTAATTGTGAACTGTAAACATGTACCGAAACTGGCATCTATCCAAACAAATAAAAATAATTACATTACATTTTTAAAAAGTTTTATCCCACTTATTCCTGGTCAGGGTCTAAAGCTCTTTGCATTAAACCAAATAGACTATTGTTTTGGGTGAAAAATCATAAAGGTCTAATTTGATCGCTGTTGTTATTTTTCAAATAAAAGGAGAATCAACAGGTTGGCAGCCCTGTGCCCAATGTACTGAGACCTCTGCTAAATCTCGAGGGTAGACGTGTGAGGTTAGTAGAATAAGGAGAAGAATTAGGAGAAATAAGTAAAAACTTTATGAAACTGCAACCACATGAAGGATATCTCGTGACTTTCTCGTCCTATGTGAGCAGTTCCTGTGATTCTGAACTCAAGACCCCAGGCTGGATGTGCAATCTATGAACTTCTGAAGATAAACTTCAGGTTTGGCTGATTTAATCAGAAAATATACAGGAGCTGGACAATGAAACTGAAACACCTGTCATTTTAGTGTGGGAGGTTTCATGGCTAAATTGGACCAGCCTGGTGGCCAAT
>JAUZSU010124686.1:0-17622 GCA_034780255.1 Parotocinclus maculicauda | reverse complement strand
GATGTATCATTTCCTTCTGATCCAGAGTCCAGAATCCAGAGTCTGATCCATAATAAAAGCAGTGGCTATTATGATAATGTGTAATAAATATGAAATATAGAATAAGCAGTTTTAAGTGTTTAGTGGGTAAAAAACATGAATTATTAATAATATTAATATATAATTGTTAATTATATTAACGGGTCAACTTTAAAGAGAAAACCCCATTAGTTCAGGAACGACTCTGGGCATTTAAGGAACCAGTGGGCAGCCATATTAACGAGTATTACATACAGTACTTAGTAACAGTTACTCTGCTGTGGCCTACTGACAGTAATGTGATAAATAGGCACGATAGCTAGTGAGGTAACGGGCGGTTTGGGACACGGCCAGAGAAAAGCGCCCTTGGTCAGTAGCGTTGTCTGAAGTTTATCTTCATGGCCCCGCCCACATTGCGTGACGTCATGACGTTGGGAATGTTGACGTGGCGTGGCTGTTGTTAGTGTTCAGATGTACAGTCAGATAGGGAATAATGCGTGATCTGAATTAATCAGGTAACGGACATTTTTGTTCCTATATATCCACATCATTATTCACATTGTTGCCTTAATTCTGTTAGATACACGCTCTTTTTATGTTCGTTTTAACGCCTGAATTATCTCGCTCCTAACGCTAACTAGCCAGACCGCTAGGCTAAAGTTATGTAGCGATCAGGACCAGGCTAGGCTAGGCTAAGCTAAAGCTAACAACTGTGTCAGTAAGAGTAACTGAATAATAAACGTTACACTGGCGTCACTTTAGTAGCTTGCTAGGGCTGTTTTAGTTTATTAGAGTTAACTATGTTATGTTTGTTTTTAAACTGTATTTTTTGCAGTATGTATCGGTTTAAACGCTTGAACTCTTACAGTGTTTCTAATGAACCAGGCTTTGATTAATATTCGACCAATAATCGATTATTGATGACGCTCCAGATTTTAGATTTAACACGTGGAATTTCGTTACTTTAGGATTTAATTAAATTGTTTATAAAGCGGCCTTCGACTGATAATCAGAGTTGGAAAGAGAGTAATGCAATGTCCTTCAGATTACTTTGATATATTTGAACTTAAGTACGAAAAAAATCCACTAGAATCAAAGTTAAACTTAGCTCATATAAAACTGACTCAGAGTTAGTTACTTTAAAAAAAAAAAAAAAAGTATCTTACAGTCCAAGCAGTTTTGGGTTATTGCTCAGTGACACCATGGCAGCTTAGTATTTTGGATTTGAACCATGAACTTTCTGTTCCATAGTCCAGTGTATTATTCTAGACCAGGTTTGAGTATTAAGGCTACCACAGACCTTAGGATGGGACATCTTAGGGTCAACATCGTTGGCTGCTGCGCTGTCTGGGGGATGATCCTGTAAGAACCTCTCCTCCTTCAGACAGAGACAATTGTCTTTTTTGGCTCCTTTTATAGACTGTTTATTTGGACTAATATTTAATTAATGACGATTTAACTGGTGATACTTTTTGAAAGGGTTTACTTAGTCAGGAAGTGGTTGGGTGCAGTTGTAAAGTCCCAACGGGGGGTTTTAAAAATAATCTTGAGAATATCGTGGATTGAGAAAACAACAGGTAGAATCGCCTCCTGTTTTCGCCCGATTTGGCTGCTCTGTGACCATTTTAGTACCGTCAGGATGCACATTTGGGATTTTACCTGTAAAATGGTACCCACTGGGTGGGGGGTGGGGGTATTGGAGCACTGCTACTTGCTGCAGGTCTTCCAGCGGGTTGCGCTGAATCAAATCGGAGTTGAACGTGGGCGGAAATCTTTAAAGAATGGCTTTAAAAGAGTCTCTGCACTTTTTATTGCATTAAACCTGACAGTGGGCCCAATTTTTTGGATAACGTATGATCGTAGTGTGATATTTAGATGTTTCATTAGCAGTTCCACAAAGTTCTTGTCATGATTTGATACGTATGATCGTAGCCTTCCTGCATAAAACAAAGCACACTGCTGAGGACAGGCAGCATTTAAATGTCCAGGCTCTGTTTTGCATGTGCACTAATCAAACGTTTGCTTGCTTGAAAAAGGTGTAACTTTGTTCCATTTACTTACTTTTGTTTGCTTATGTGCACTCCTGTTCATTTGTTTTTCATACGTTTCGTTTGTTTTGAGTTTTCTATCCTGAAGCTTTGTTGTCTTTCTTGGTAGGCCTGCACATTTATAGCCTTGCCATGTTGTTTGTACTTTAGACACTGCTGACTGGGACCAACGTCTAAGATCGTACATGCTCCCTTTAAACTGCAGACTAATTTGCTTTTTGGGACTTGCTCTGGGATTTGCTACAAAAATGCAAATTAAGAGTGCAGGTTGTTTCTGTAAAGTTTTTCGTCGACATTCAGCGAAGTCCTCCCGCCTCCCCCCACCGAATGTTCAGCTTTTAACTAAAATGTGTTCATATCTCTAATGTGTGGTGATTCCATTTTTTTTGCCTAATGATCTTCTTAAAGAAGTTCATTTTTCAGATCCTCAGAAAACTCTTTGCCAGGAGGTGCCAGTATGAGAGCGTGTGAGAGTGATAACACCATATTTAACACACATGCTCCCCAATTACCTTGTAACACTATATACACCACATGATACCAGAGAGGCATAGTTTGGCCATTTCCATTTAGGGGTGTATTCACTTTTGTCACCAGTGGTTTAGACATTGCTGTGTGTTGAATTATTGTCCCATAAAATACATAACATATTCACAACTAACTGCACTCTTTTCCCATCGTAAATATGTATACATGCATATCCATGTAATCTTTGCCTTTAGTAGGGTGTTCAAGGGGAGGTTCCTGGCAGCTACTCCAATGAAATTTTTAAAGTGACAGTAGTGCTGCAGTGCACTATTTTAGTAAACATCATCATATAATAAAAGCTCACCCCAACAAATAAATTTGGTGGCGACTAAGAAATTGCTTACTTTAAACCAGGATTATTTGCTGAGAGAGACTTAGACAAGTCAATACAAACAGAATAGATATGTTCTCCTGGTATATGAATACTGCTGATTGCCCAGGTCTGGTCCCCTTAGCTGCACAGAGCCTGCCATCTGAACTTGGGAAAAAATCGAATTCTCAAGTCTCAAATGTGATCAGCAAAAGTGAGGGGGTAGAAGGGTCTTACCGCTGGGCCCAACAGGGGGTCTTTCCTCAGCCACTCCAGCCTACACTGCAATCACTCTGGGATTGATTGGAAGTACGCAAGGGGGTATTTTTAGTCAGTCACTTAAAGGGCATATTTATAGAGGCTTGACAGCACAGCCAGCCCTTTTCTGGATACCCAAGAAACCAAGGGCTGACAGAGTTTGTTTCACACCACATTTGTTTCCCTGAGGCTTAACCCCACTTCAATTGGAAAGTCCCTCACCTTGTCTCAGACAGGCCAATAGTTTGTGCCGAGCTCTCTCTGCTGAAGCAGTCACTTCCATTTTTGGGCTCAGCCAAACTCATTTGTGACCCAGTCTAACAGAGCATAAGAACATAACACTGTAACGAGAGAAGTTGCAGTACAGATCTTGTCACAAAGGAGTGTAATCCCTTTGCAAGGCATTTCTTATGAATTTGACCACCTGGTGAAACTTTTAAAACACACTTACACAAGCAAGCATTTTGCTCTATATAACCCTGTAGCAACAAGAAACGTTGCATTATCTGTGGTTGCACTGCCATCTTCTATTCTAACCTACTTAAGCACTAAAGGGCTTTAGCAGAATGTCACCAAAGTTATGACACTCGAAAGTATTTTTTAATGGGAATTCAAAGCAACGCTGGAGTAAGCATATCCATGCTCCATTAGAACACAGAAGTATGATAGTATACTGTCTATTAACCTTGTTCTCATGTTCTTTCAGCCTCAGGGGAGCCTTTCGCACAAGTCAGCTGCAGTGATAAAGGCGTCTGACCTTTTACCTTTCCACGTTGCATTAAAATGTAATTAGGTTGTCTTTTTCACCCCTTTTCTGAAGAAAATGCACAAATTAAACCGCCTTGTCAATGTGTTAATTGAAAAATTGCATGCCATTTCAGGTTTAGTAAGGCCATAGAAAAATTTGTGTTCGTAACTCCAACAGCATGACAAACGTGCACCAATATTAGCTGAAATAATAAAGTTATATCTTAATTTGGCAAGCAGAGCTGGAAACATTTAAGATGTTGCTATGTTGCAGCATAGATAAGAAAACAAGCAAGTTTCAAAAGCACTGTTGTCTGTCATTCTCCAATTCTCTGACTGGTTGTCATATGATCCCAGGACTGTATCTTTAGCTGATGGATATTGCTCATTCTACAACCAGGTATGTCTCCTGTGGCCTTTTGACCACATAGTTATTTTTACCATTAAAACCAGCCTAATGTCGGCATCTATACATAGAAATTCTGCTTGGATCTCCATTATGTCTTACAATACTTCTTATTTAATATCGAACTGTTTAAACATAATATATGGTATATGATATGCTGTTTGGGATGCAGGCTCTGTACCCCCATTTTATTCTTCCCTGCACTGTAGTAGAGAAGAAAACATTAAGTGAGAATGCAAAAAAGGAAGAAAACTTCATAAACATAAAAATCACATGCTTTGTTTTGGATAGCTAAGCCAAAAAGAAAAAGAATCCATCAAATTAATTAAGCATAAACCCAGCAGGGTGTGGTGCAAGTCTTCAAATAGTCCGTTTTAGATGCTGTAAACAGATATGGATTTGGTGGGCTGGGTGCACAAAGGTTTCAGTGCTGCATCACAGCGACTGGCCCGGAGTTGTGTTTTTTTACTGCCACAACAGAGAAATTCGAATAAGAGCAACAGACATACATGGAGCGCACACCAAATTCATCTTGCTTACAAGGGCTGGAGCAAGTCCTGGGGCAGCTGTGACACTGTTTGGTCATTTCAAGCAGCAATTTTTCTTGTCATTGAAAATTGGCAGGAGAAGAAAAACAAAGAACAGCTTGGAGCAAAAAAAAAATCCTCGACAGTAGGTGAAAACAACACAGCTATGTCATGTAGCAAGTGATTGTTTAGTAAACTGATAATAAGAAATATAAACAACTAGTAAGTTGCCTTGTTGGCAACCCAGTTGCCACTGCCTTGTTTTTCACTCTACTAAATACAGACTAAGGCAAAAAAGAAAAGCTGAGGCGAACCTATTTGGCACCATATACAGCAGTAAACAGACTAATAAGAACCATATCTGTTTCCAGAACTTGGAGCTCAGTAATAAGACTGCTTGAACCCACCCACATCCCTTTTTACACTAATCACAATAATTATATGTATTAAAGATGCAGACATAAGTGACGTAAATAACATGAAAAGCTAACTACAGAGCAGGAGCAGGCAGTGACCGCAAAGGAACTTTACATGGCAATACTTCAGACAAACATGTTTTCTTATTGTTTGTTAGTGAGCATGTATTGTATAGTTATATACTTAAAGACCAGCAGCCACTGATGCAAACGTACAACAAAGAGAGAAAGCTCACATAAAATTGGCAATTTATTTATACTTAAATTCTGCCCTCCGTTCCTTTTCAAGAAAATGATCTGTGATCCTATCACAATAAGAAGGTGTCTTTTCCAGAGACATGACCAGTGTCCTTTCAATGGACAGCAGAGCTAGGCTGCTTAGACAGCCTTGACTCGTTGTGTTGTGGGTGTAAAACTTAAGCCTTTTTAAATAGGATAAAATAATTTCTACACCCGCAAATGTAGCTCCAATTGTTACCACTAAAGATAACAGTTTGTACAGCTGAAGTATTGCACTGTCCAACAACGAACTAACAAAATAATATTAAACACGAGAACGGAAATGTTGAAATTATGCTAAACTGAAAGAAAGTTATACTATGAGTGCGTTTTATTTACAGTGTAAGAAATTAACAATGGAAATGGTCAAGTGATTTCACCAAGCAAACATCAAGAAATGGGCTGCAGTTTGTCTTTTGACTTCTGCGGTGGGACTAACTTCTGAATAATTAAGTGATGGTGTATATCTCAAAATAGCTGTCAATCACACGGGATTCAGCCTTTCAACTGAAAGCGAAAGCTCAGTGTTCAGGTCCAAAGCTCCATTCAACCCCAAAAATGCTGAGCGTCCGAGACAAAATTTTGGTATTTATCCAATGGCTGTCGAGTTTCAAAGCAATGAAAAAAACAGTTTCATGCAGTCCCATTAAAGTGAGCTGTACATATTTGACTATTTAATTTTTGACATGAATTTTGATTTTGAATTTTTTGATTTTTGAGTTTTTGTTGGGAAGCTGAGCCATCCTTGCAGTCTTAGAGAAATTGTGGGTGGTCAGCCTCTTCGTAGAAATTTCAGGCAGCATGGTGCATAAATGGGATGTGCTGACATCTGTTACGTTATTTAGAATGAGCTTTTTGTTTGGTTAATGGTCATGACACAGTAAAATGACCGTACAGCTTAAAGGACACAGTACATAGTACAACATACTATACCCATGTTTTAAATACATTTTAAAAACATTTCCCTCATCTGCAGTTTTTCTCCATTGACAGTTGGTAGATAATCACTCTTTTAGGAAAATTTCCAATATCAGTCCCGCATTGTAATCCAGGTTAGAAATTACAGTGCAGTGGTCAAGCAATCTGTTTCATAGTCACAAGTGCTCAAATATTTCCTGCTAATACCAAATCGACTTGCTGATACATATCTCCTAGTCCAATACTGCAACAGCTGTGAATTACTAACACAAAGTTTAAACAAACTCGATTGTCAGCTTTTCTGACCTATGAGGCTGGGGGCTAATGTAACTATTTGTGCTGGCCTGTGAAGTCAAGCAGTTCCAGTGCTTAGATTTTAGCTTCAGCATAATACTAATAGATCTGGTGATTGCGAGCACAAAACACTGACCCGTCACAAATTTACTTCTCAAGCAGTGGGTGGAGTTACACAGAAGGGGTCGAGAATTTTCATTGGCCTCCTTGCGACACAAGTGGAAAAAAAATCAGAATCCCATGATTTCAGAAGGTAAGCACTTTAGGTAGGACGGTGGTGGCCTAATGGTTAAGGTACTTTGGACAAGAAGGTCCAGGTTCAAAACCCACCTCTGTCACAGTTGGGTCCCTGAGCAAGGCCCTTAACCCACAATTGCTTGGATTGTAAAACTGATTGTAAAACTGTATTGTACAACTTAATTGTAATTCCATCTGGATAAGGGTGTCTGCTAAATGATGATGACGTAAATTAGGTACTAAAATGTATGCCCTCAACAGTTCTACATAATTTCAATTTAAAATATTTTCTGATTTACTACAAAAAGGTATAAGTGAATCCATACGTCCTCTGCTTTCTCATCACACCACACATCATAATCAGTCTCATGTATTTTTTTTAAGCAAAGTCATTAGTTTTAAACAAATATCATCTGCTATGAACCCAGTACAACATAGTCAGGAATTATAAGTCATGATATTTAACAGTGTGTTCGGATTTTGATGCAAGACCATGTGTTGTTGAAGCCATTTAAATCACCCCACAAGCCTCAGTTTACAAGATGCTTCACCCCAGTCATCTGGTCATAACAATGTGTTAAAAGTCGTTATTTACTCATGAACATTCATCCACATCCAACATATTGACAATGAATGCAGTTGTTCACTTACTGTGTAATATATCCCAAAACCTAATATGTGCTGTTGTAATGAGATAATGAAAGTTGTGTTATTAGTTGGTGAGTGATTTTTATGTTTTGGCTGATCGGTAATGACATGCATAGCAATGATATGTAAGTTTACTGCAAGAACAAAAAAACAATTGTGCTGTGAAATTCTGAAAATTCTGAAATTCTCTTTCCTAATGAAGCCTCTAGAAAAAGGACATTTGAAAAGAAAACCCGAGGCAGTGTTTTTAAGTCCACATATATGGGCGGTTACCGAAATTCAGCACAGGCATTTTTTGCCACTTGCAATGAAAACAATTACGGCATGTGGGTTCAAGACTTGTAAACATACTGGGCTCAACCACACTGTCCAGTGGAAAAGTGCTATTAGTGGCTGAGCCTAGGACATGATGAATCACTGCAAAGACATGCATAACTGCTCTTACCACTGTGGATTGATTTGGTTCACTGAAGACATTCATAGAAACCCAAAATGCATCTACAAATGTAGCAACCATGCTCATGCAGAACTATGAGTAAACAGATAGTTTCTTCAAGGCATGTTACTACTTCTGCAATAGTGTTACGTGGCAAAAATACCATTCATGATGTTAACATCGCTGATTTGGTGAATCAGTGTGCAGTCTTGGACTGGATTCTCATGATGACTGAGACTTTAGTGTTATATTCCATTTTCTTCCATGCAAAGTTATAATTAGTTATCTGACTGGACTTCTCTGTTATTGTAGTTATTTGAGGCATTTATTTGGTTGCTCTGATATGTTACAAATTTGTTTTATGGATACTCAAAATTGTAATGTAGCTTAAAAAAAAATACAATGTGAAGTGATATTTTTGTCTGATCACCATGAAGTGCAGGTAAACCATATAACAGATGTTCAGAGAATTAACTAATACACATACATATACACACACATACATACATACATACATACACTTAGCTTAAAAAAAGCCTCTCTACTGGACAAATGATCAGCTTTAACACAGGTAGTCAAGCTACTCAGCAATGTGATTACTGACTGACTCATGTAGACTGAGGTTTTGCAAGAACAGTGCAATCCAATTAATGGATGTGATCAGATTACTGGCATGATCTGATCTTTTTGCAGTTATCTGATTATTGTGTGCATGTAAAAGTTACACAGAGTGAGAAACAAAAGAACAGAAAAGAAAGGTGAAATTGAATTTAAGAAAAAGGAATTAACAGTGATCAGCAAAGTCTATAAGCACAATGGAAAACCTACATATTGGAGTAATTAAGAAATCTTAGGACCATGTGACCAGCTGCTGAACAACCACATCCTCTCTCACGTTTTAGCTCATGCTTACTTTACTGGATATGGCTGAAATTCTTGGCATTCGCTCTAACTCAGCTCTGAGAATCTTCAAGTAGAAGCAGCCTCTCAAATGCTGCTTCAGTTAAATCAGAAAAAGCATGCTACTCAGTTAACTCACACACAGTCAAAACTTTGTTTCATAGCCTCCGCTACGAGAAAATTAGCATCAAAACGCAGCAGTGCCAAGGGTTACATTGTTATCCATTAAGATACCTACAGTTTCCTTTTCACTACTTACTGTTGGCAGTTGGCACCATGAAAATATATTGCTCATAAAAATTTGTGAATATTTCAAAATAAATAATTTTTGTAAGCTGTGTAGAAGTTATTTGTATACAGTGTTACTACATCTCTTCTGGCGTATTTAATTCAAAATTAATTCAATTTTTATGCTCTATAGAGGTTTAAATTAATCACTCAAGTCAAAAGGTTTAACCCTATAGCATGCAAATTCCCAGCTCTCTAGGCTGGCGTGACCTTGGTGTCTAGTGGCTGCCAAATTTCTGACCCTTCCTCCAGCTGCCAAAGTAGGTCCAACTCAAACCAACATCTTCTTATTTATAATTACTCTCCCAGAGACAACTAATGTGAAAGTGTGAATGACTTTTCTGAACAGCCCACTAAATAGTTGCCATAATCACATGATCCAGCTGGACATTTTTCAAAAGCCATAATGTAGGCAAGATAATTAAAATAATTCCAGTGTGAGGCATTTGCTATGTTTGGGGATTAACAGTTGCATTATACTTGTAAAATTAAATGCACTCTTTAGTGCTGGGCCTAATGCCTCTTCAGAATGGGAAAAAAAAAACATCAGTGCAGAAACAAAAGTGGCAGTGTGGGTGACAGGTACATGAAGTGGATCTATCATTTAGCACTTCTGTTCAACTAAATAGGATCTTGCTGATAAATCAATCTCTGTCTCACTCTTGCTCTTTTTTACACAGCAGTAAGTAAAGAATACATCAGTGCTTCAGTGATCTTAGTCATTTTACTTCAAACAATGCATCAAACCATTGTCAGTTCAATTGCATTATTAACATTCAGGCTGGTTTCAGAAAAACACAGTAAACACCAAAATAAGAATACAGACATTTAGTAGACTCAGTTTTGTCCTGCAGCAAAGAATGCTTTCATTTTGTTTCAGCACAACAGAAAATCAAAGAATGTTTAATCAGTGTTTCCAATGCCTGATTGAATTATAATGAATGCAACTGACAGATTAAAAGTTAGAACATTATGGCAATTTTTCCACTTTACAAAATACCAGTACTTTTGCTAAATGCAAACTTTAGCCATGCTTGTAGGTTAGATTGTCTTAGCAGTTACAATTCTGGATTACAAATCAGAATGTTATGAGTTCAAATACAGATTCTGTTAAGTCACTACGGTTGGGTTCTTGGGCAAGGCCATTTTCCAGCGTGGCTTACAATTAAGCTGCACAGCCAAAGGCTAAGGGTATCTGATGTTCAAATAATGTGATGCAATTAATTATTTCATCATTTATAGTCATTTTTTTATTGCAGTTTTATTTATAATGGTTAGTTTTTTCATATACATTTATGATTGTCATCAGCAGGGTTTTGTGATACTCAGTGTAGGACTCACACTGCTCATTGTTAGTTGGTTATGGATACCAAATCACAAGATGTACCATAAACACACAAATTACTTTCTGTAAAGTGACAGCACAAATTAGCATAAATATTTAAACTTACTGATACTACTGCAATGCTAACAATTCTATTTACATCATTTTGCAGATGCCCTTAACTAACAGGAAATTATTATCATAAACAGCAATTTCCTCATGATAGCCAATAGTTCTAGCCCCAGTGTCAGTTCGAGCTTAAGTGCTGAATGAGGACGTTTGTTTTTAGTCACCATTTCTGTTATTCCAGTATCTGGATGTCAATACAAAGTAAAGTCTTCACATTAAAGTCTCACCTTTCAGTTTGTTATGAGCTTATATGATGTTTTAGTCAGAAATCAACTTAACACAGCCTAAAGATGTATTATCGTTGCTATTTATGATCAAATTTAAGGTTTTCCTAATTGTCAGTAACGTTGTTGCAGTATGTTTGTGTTTAACACCAAATGGATGATCAGACAAAGGAACAGTGTTAATCCAAGTCATGTAGTTTACAGAGTGTGTGGATCTGTGGTGGTGCAGAACCTCAGCAGTTCTGCATACCATTCTGCCAGCTCATTCTCTGAGGATGGGATGGCAGCGCCCATGACTACTGCGTTTCTCACAATCCCCAAAGGCTAATTCTGCACTGACACACAATTTCATGCTTGTAACCAGACCCTTTGAACCAAGCTCACATTATCCTCTAGGCTGAGTTTAAATCTGTGTGCGCAATCTTATGTAGTTCCCACCCACACACTTTAAAGATCGTCCCTTCACTTGAACAAAATATGATATTTTTAAAAACAGACAACAAGCATTGTATAGGAACAAAAAACATCACGTACAAATGACAATTCAGTATTTCAGCAACATGGGAAGAGAGACAAGAGGTAAACAGTATTGCACAACAGCTTAAATGAGGAATATGATATTAGGGTGGTGTAAAAAACAAGAGGGTGAATGAGCAAAAGTGGGAAAAATATGATAAAGGCTGGGAATAAAAAGAGCTTAGGCCACGTGGAGTAAAAATCAGCTCACATCGATAGTGCTGGGACCAGCTGCTGAAGGGAAAACTTAAGATTCCATGTAATTTCACATCACCCCTACAGTTTCCCACAAGGCTTAGCTATCAGATGTAACTGAGCTCATAAGTGAATGATGACAGAATTGACCAAGGGGCACAAGACACATCCGCACGTAAGGAATACAAGAATTCCAGATTACTGGGTCAAGTAATGACAATATTGGTTCATAATTTGTTTTACTTTTCTCACACATGAAATCCGTGCTAGTCAGATCAGGAGGTTTTAGCATTAATTACAATAGCCTTCTACATGTTCAAAGTGCACCAAGTAAGAGAGCATTTCATTTCTCATACAAAACTATTGCAATTAAGGGTACTTCTCCACTTCTATTATAACTTCAAAATGCTCAACAAGGAAAGAACAAAGACAGAAGTTCACAATGCAGGGTTATTATGGCAGTGATGCACTCACAACTCGAAAGACGAACAAAGCCTGCTAAATACACCAGCACAGAAACGTATATCTATTCACACCATGTCTGTATTGATACCCTTGTAATGGATTAGGTGTCCAAAACGGTTTCACTTTTATCCCCCTATCTTCTAAAGGTTAGCCTTTTCTTTTTTTCTAAAAAGACGTACTATCTTCACTGTACCTTGTTAGCATTCTGTGTCAAGACAGCTGGTGAGAAATGTATTCAGCACTATCTATAACAAATCTTGCAGCAAACTCACAAGGTCAAAAATGATCACCTATGCCCTGAGGGTTTTTTTCCTGAATAACATGTGAGAGGAAAGGATTCAACATTCTGAATAACGTCTAATATGAAAACTGCTTAATCATTTCTTAACATAATTCAGTTACAGAAATAGTTTCTATAGTTTCAAAAGTATGAAATGCTTGTTTTTTATGTACTCGACACACCTATGCTCATCGTAAAGCGATGGCCTATTTGTTTACAACGGTGACAAGATGCAGATAAATGCAGTTTACACAATAAGACATATTTATGGCAATAATGCAGTGCATGTTCTTGCTTATCTGCAACAAATTGTTAAAGTGGTACAACCGTATAATTTAGTTAAGAATTTAGAAAACAATACTTCTGTATTTAACTAACACAAAATAATTGATTTGTTTGCATTATTGTAAAGGGGCATGAGTTTAAATACTTCAGTATTCTTCTGGGTCTTTATTTATTAACAGTGCAACCGCCTGGCATAATAGTGGCATAACTACGCAATTGGGCACTTTTACAGCTGCTGTTGGCTGACTAACAGTTTAGAAGATTAAGCTCCTGTGAATACGGATTTGTTGCCATTTCTCAACTAAAACATCAGCCTGTTTAGTTCTATGTGCCAGTGGAAATTTTGGACACCACCAACCCTTTTACATTAGCTAATGCTGTTTTGGGAACACCATTGGTTATTCAGTAAGTCATATGGCAACATTATTAAAAGTGACTGGTATCTACCAGATTTGCTGCTCAACATAAGCATACTGAATGTCAGCTTGGGTCACTAATTTTTATTCATATTTTTGAGAGAATAGTTGTAAGTTTAATTAGGCTACTCCTGTGTTTGACTGTGTTTTTCTGCTTTATGTGAAATATCAAACATATTACCTACACCTCATAGTTGATCACTTCTGTATCACCGGTGCTTACTGTTATATGTATTTGCAATACGGTGATTATTTTTTGCATCAAGATGTTGACATGCTATTGGCTAGGTTGTCCAGTTTGCAGCCTATTAGCCAGATCTGTCTTGAGTGAAGTTTTTCCTAGTCTTTTGACTGGTTCCTACCTGCCAGCAGTAAAAGCTAATTATGTAATGCACAATTTTATTGAATCTGATGTATCGATCTATTTTCATGTCATGCATGTCATGTACACTCAGGAAGCTACTTCATGTATTGTTCCAAACAAGGCTGTTTCCAAAAATGTTGACATTGAAAACACCATGCATTCACATTTTACATTTATGTTGTTTAGCTGGCGCCCTTATCCAGAGCGACTTACAATTGATACAGTCTTACAATCCAAGCAATTGTGGATTAAGGGTCTTGCTCAAGGACAGCTTGGCAGAGGTGGGATTTGAACCCTAGACCTTCTAGTTCATAGTATCCACTTGGCCACCACAGTCTCATTTAAATGATGATTGAATGGAACCATTTATGAAAGACAGTGTGAAGTCTGGGTCTTTTATGCATTAAGCGATTATGGGTGGCGAAGATATACAATTCATATTATTACTTATATTTCAAAACAACCCACCTTAACTTACACGAGAACGTTTCACCGGACTGCAAAACATTTATGGATATGCTTTAAACACAAACATGCAGGTATGAACTACTCATAACTGAGATATCTGGATCCTGTTTCTGGGTCTTGATTTTTTTTATATAGTTGTTTTTTCAAATTTCTTTTACATCACGTTTCTCTCAAGTAAGCAAGGCACCCCTGATACCCACATGAAACTTTACAAAGAACCTTTATAATTATTGGTGGAAAACCACATAATTACCACTACAGAATACCCATTAGATTTAACACCTTACCTATTACAGCACGATTATTTAATCAGACGCTCTATACAAACCACAATGCTGCCCGTCTCCCATGCTTTCTTCAGCGCTGCTCTGAACCCAGAACCAAAAGGTCAGTTTTGAAATGCAAGTGTTTCGCCCCTTTAAAAAATACCACTAGTGTGCAATCTGCATTAAGGTTTAGAATTACGCAGTTACAGAAACTCGATTTTAATATCTTGCTACTACAGGTTAAATCAATTCTACAACAAATTAATTAACATAATATTAATGTATACACAAAAGATGATAACTTGTACCATGTATAAAATACGTTTTATTTTTGTATGTGCCTACTGTATCAATGGTAAGATAGGAAAGGATGTGAGTGGGAACTAAAGTTGTAGTAGAATTTGTACAATTTTTATGTATGTTTAACTGCCCTAGGATCAAATGAAATTGGCTGAATTTGATTCACTTCTCATTTTAGCTGAAAGGTTTTTTTTGTACATGATAAACTATGCGAGTCATATTCTATTCCAAGCATATGGCTGAGCAGATGAGGGTTAAGAGTCTTGCTGAAAATGCCCAACAGTGACTTTCTGACACTGTCATGAGTTTTGAACTCTCAACCCTGTGGTTATTAGAACAGAGCCTCAAGCACTGACATACATCTGCTCCTAAACTTTAATACAACTTTTTTAAAATACAGCATACTGAACATATTTTAAAACTGTGGCATGTGGATGTTTAACAAAAAAAATTATGAAGCAGCTGTCTTTGGCTGCAGTTTCATTACAAATCCAATGACATGGTCTGACACCTACAAAATTTCGAAACTGGGCTTAATTTGCGAGCTATTCTGTTGTTGAAACCTAGGTAAACCTAGGTAATTAAGAGTGATGTTCTCTAAGAAGTAAGTTACAATTTGGGCACGTATACACACTTACAAAACACTATACTACAAGTGGAATGGGAATCCCTTTGCTTTCAAAAGCCTTAGTTCTTAATTTCATGGATTTCACATGGTTTTGGAAAATCTCTATGGTGTCTATATGGGGCCAAAATTTCTGAAGACCAAAAAAGCAGAATTCATAACTAATAAATTACATTTTGTAATTGAGAAATATGTTATTAATATTAAGAGTTATAAAAACAGGTCTGTATATAAAATATTCATCGTCCATTTTGTGTTTGATATTCTTGAAAAATCACGCCCGTCTTTTACCTCAACTCATATGAGCTAGTTTTAACAATTATGTCTTTTAGTAATGCATAGTTCGTCGTAGAGAGAGTCAGACTACTAACTGGTTAATCTAGGTGACATTTTGATAGCATAATATTAAGGATTAATATTAAGATTAAATAAACTGGAACAAACCATCCAGCAACAGGCATTTGTTACGTAACTTTATTTTATAATTTTTGTATAATTTATAGTTATACGAGTATATTTTACATTTTAATTCAGATTTCTGGTTTATTGTTAAGCCCATGTTGACACTATAACCCTCTTCTTACATTCTGCTCCATGTTGACATGCAATTCCAGTAGAACTTTTGTTATGTTTCTATGCTTTGAATATTATATTCTACCATACCAAAATAGCGGACAGCGCTGAGGTGACGGTTTACAAATTTCAAATGAAATGTAAAAAAATATTTTAAATTAAAAAATATTTTCAAATAATTCTAAATGTTGGCGAATTGGGTTTTTAATGAAATTAATGGAGGCGAAGTTTGGGTTTTTTTTGGTGGTGTGACGTCATGCGTCACATGACATTGGTAAGATGGCGGGCGTAGTGCGTCCGAGGTTCTGTGTATACTGCATACTTGCGTACTTAAAGGGCGTACTGCTTTAACGGTCGAGCAGTGTGTACTAAGTCGAATCTAGTGCGTACTGTCAAAGTATGCGATTTGGGACGCAGCCACAGTGTCTGCAGACGGTGAGAAAATTGTTGATGAAAAGTACAGCTTGGCATTATGCCATTTTTGTGTTAATTTATGTTTTGTGTTATCTGACTGATATTGGACACGTCTATAAACGGAAGGTCAGTGAGGATAAATGAACACGCCTCACACTGGACAGCGCTGTGAGCAGTGCCCCGAGCAGCAGGTCAACCCAGACATTTGTTGTATGAATTCACATGACCATTTGTTGACGAAGTGAAACGGCCTTTGGTGAAGAACCGCCAATAACTAATTAGCCAGAAGAGCTAAAATATTTTAAACACAGTGGGAGCCCAGCAGAAATGTTTTAGAGATGTAACTAGTACTGAGCTCAATATGTTCGTTCATTCATTTATTATCTTCCGCTTAATCTACACGGGGTCGCGGACCAGTCAGTGCCCACCCGGCAGCTTTGGGCGCAAGGGGAGGAACAATCCTAGAAGGGACACCAATCCATCATAAGACACACACATGCACACGGTTACACACTAAGGTCCACTTTAGAGACACCAATTAACCTAACATGCATGTCTTTGGACTGTGGGAGGAAACCAGAGTATCCGGAGTAAACCCACGCAGACACGGGGAGGACATGTAGACTCCACACAGAAAGGACCCAGGCCGCTCCACCCTGGGATTGAACCCAAGACCATCTTGCTGTGAGGCAGCGGTGCTACCCACCGAGTCACTGTGCTGCCCTTAATGCATTTAATCATTATTAATAATTATGTGATATTAGAAGCCATGTTATTTAATTTATATGAGATTTATAACCATTGGTAGTAGGACGTTATGTCATGGCGATAATATCGTTTACCATGATAATTCCTCAGGTGATAATCATGGCCTGTGGTAGTGTGTGTTTTGGGATGAAGACACACACTGAGCAGACACATGTTGTAACTTTTTGTGCCTCAACCTCTCTAAGACCAATAAAAAAAGCTTTCAAAGCCTGCCAGACGGGAAGCAGAAACTGCTTGACAGTAATGTTTCATGAATGCCCTTTGGAAAATAGAAGGGTCTTTTTCTAGTTGAGCTACCTGTTAAGAGATCCAGTCTAAAGCTTTGTGTGTGTGTAAGCAAGTCATGCTGATGTAATCGGGACACTTTTCATTTGTATTCCGGCTTAATTGGGCGTATCTGGTGCAACCTCTGCTTGGCAATACACGTCCGGACTTTTCACTTGTGACCCAGTAAGTGTGTAAGAAAGAGAGAATGATATGGAGAGAGACTGATTACTGGGCTGTAGAATTATCTGGTGCCCTTTTCCCTTTTCACAGAAGAGGTGTCCAGCTCTGACAGTACAAGGCCAGGAAAACAAATCTCTCCCTCCGTGTTTCTCTCTCATGTTGTACTTCCTGCCATCCATCCATCCATCCATCCATCCAATTCAAATCAATTCAATTTGATTTGTATATCGCTTTTTACAATAGACATTGTCACAAAGCAGCTTTACATTGATATATAAAGAAGTGTAACAATTGAATTATATTTG
>JAUZSU010124685.1:0-29601 GCA_034780255.1 Parotocinclus maculicauda | reverse complement strand
CACCCCACTGAACAGTTAATGTGTGGCACTCTCCAGTTTGACATGCTTCTGTTCACCCTTATGAATATATCACTTACTACTCAATCACCATAATTGAGCTTACATCTCATTAGCGTAATCGTACAACTTTCTTTGCTTTTCTTTGCTTTTCTGAAGATCTTGTTTAATGAAATGAAATAAAATGCAATTTTTTATTTGCTTCACATTCATTTTTGTAAGCAGTGTATATATAATAATTCATAACTTTTAAGATAAATGTTATCTTAAAAAAAATTACCAATGAGTAAACACTTAACAACAATTCAATTGTCATTCAATTCAAATTGTATGTTCAATTGTATGAGACTCAGTAAACAACACCCTTAATGCTATAATGGTACAGTGGTGGAATTTATTTGGTTTAATATTTCACTTAATCTGTATTAGTTGGCAATTCTTAATCTGTAATGTTTTAGTCACATTTTCCTCTTTTCAATTCCTCCTTTCAGTTAATACACTGATTCAGCCAGTGGTACTATGAATGCATGGGTAGAGTCTTTATTTGACTAGAATTATAGTCAAATAAAGACTCTGCTATCTATCTAAACTCCCATTATCCAAACTCCTGCTTAATTTTTAATCCCTGATCTAGGGATGGGTGATAAGACAAGTTTAAATGAAGAACGATTATAACGTTTCAAAGATCTGCCTTAACAGAGAAATTGCATGATCCAAACTAAACGCATTTTATTATTTAATCAGTTCACAGTTTGAATTTCTCACGATGATCTATTTTTCATTTGATGAAGACATTCCTTTTTATTTCTAAAGTGTAAAACAATACACATTTTCTTGTATAAGTTTTAAAACAAAAACAATTTAGTCTTTATTGTATTGTAGTTCTATTGTAGCTTCATCATATTTTACATAACCAATTAAAAGCATTTATTTTTGTTTCTGAAGAATAGCAATTTAAAATTGCGTTTACTTTTCTTGTATAAGCATTTAAACAAAAATAATCTTTAGCTGACTGCAGTTAAAATAAATTAGGTGTTTAAGTGAGAACAAGATATGCTACTGTGAGCTTAATGTATGATTTCACCCTCTGGGGTGGAAAAAATGCAGTTGCTATAGGTGGCATAATAATCAAACACAGTAAATGCTGTTTTAACCAGATGCTAAAGTAATATAATTCCAGGTTGTGCTTTCTCTAACAGAGACATACGCAAAATAAAATAGCCAAAGATAAATGCAATTAATATTCATATTAGTTATATTGTAAATGGTATATGGTTTGAAATGTATGTAAGAAACGCTGTACAAAATAACAGTTGTTTGCATCAAAGCATTAGGAACCAGTCATAAGCTCAGCAGGAAGCTCCTCATAAGCGCAGAGATGATGAGATACTGAATCTTTATTCAGCAGTGCGAGAAGCATGTGTGGATCAAGGGACAGTTGCAAATGAGTTTTTGTTCGAGAATTAATTCCTATTTGTGGCTGAAAGCCGGCGATGCCAAGAAATGTTATGCATGATTTGTCAGATTGAGTACAAGGTTAAAACAAAGCTTTATTAAGCAGTTTGCTGAACATATTTCTAACGCAGACATACATTTTCATGTCTCTGTTTTATAAGGTTCTCCTCAGAGCAGCCTGGAGCCTACACCCTCCCCCACCTGCCCACCAGTCAATGCTCCACCAAGTGCCAATGGCAGTGGCTTGCTGATGCCCTTTGAACCCGACCCTTCTGATGTGGAACGTTCAACCATTCCAAGTCAGGACATGTTTGACCCCTGCATGCATCAGTTTAAGGAAGAGGAACTCAAACCACAGCCTGTCATTAAAAAGGCACGGAAGAGGCTTGTCCCTGACACTCTGAAGGTAAAATGCAGAAACACTTCATACACTCACCAGGCACTTCATTAGGTAGTAGGTACACCTCGTTAGTGCCGGGTTGGACCCTGTATTGTCATCAGCACTGCCTTAATAATTTGTGGGATAGATTCAACAAGCTTGAAACAATAATCGTTCTAATTTTGGGTTTTGGTCAATATTGACATGAAAGCTTCGCACAGTTGTAGAAGTTTTGTGAATTTCCCATTCAATTACATCCTAAAGGTGATCTATTGGATTGACATCCGGACTGAGGGCCATTTGAGTACAGTGAACTTATTGTCATGTTCAAGAAGCCAGTTTGAGATGATTTGAGCTTTGTGACATGACGCATAGAAAAAGGGTAGACTGTGATCATAAAGGGATGGACATGGTCAGCAACAATAGTCCGGTAGCGACGATTTTAAAAAAAAGAATAAACGATTTTCAACAAGTTTTAAGAGGACCGAGAAAATACCCCTCCACCATTACACCACAAGCAGCCTGAACCATTGATACAAGGCAGGATGGATCCATGCTTTCATGTTGTTAAGGTCAAATTCTGACCCTACCATCTGAATGTCTTCTGCTCCTGTAGCCCATCTGCATCAAGGTTAGAAGTGTTGTGCATCTAGAGATACCTTCATACCTTGGTTGCAACAAGTGGTTGCTGTTACCTTTCTATCAGCCAACCAGCCTCGGCATTCTCCCCTGACCTCTGGTATAAAAAAGGCACTTTTTATTATTATTATAATAAATTAATAATTAAATTAATATAATTGTTATTATAATAATATTTTCTCTTTTTTGGACCAGTCTCGGCAAACCTTAGAGAGGGATATGTGTGAAATCCCAGTAGATCAGCAGTGTCAGAAATACTCCGACCAGCCCAAAATGATTCACTGATTTAATTTAATGCTATGGTTATTTGGTGTATAAAAGCCCTAATTCAAGATTGCTCTTTGTCTCACCTTTTTAAAAATTTAAGGGTGTAGTATGTATTAATTTCTTAGTATGTTATCTTCATATCTTTTGATCAAAGCCACTTTATGTCACCAGGATGAAAAATACTGGAGTAGGCGCTTGAAGAACAATGAGGCAGCTAAGCGTTCACGCGACGCACGGCGAATAAAGGAGAACCAGATCTCAGTACATGCTGCGTACCTGGAGAGGGAAAATGCTGCGCTCAGACAAGAAGTGGCCAACATGCGCAAAGAGCTCGGTCACTGCCGCAGCATCCTGAAGAAATATGAGGGTGACCATGTTGAGCAGTCATGAATAGAACAAATGATGTGGAGCTGGGGGACAGAGGGGCCTCTTGTTGATACTCTTAAAACACAAGGGTAAAAGAAAAGTGAATGGACAAACAGAAATTAAGGACTATGGACAACATAAGCTGTCTTCACCATCAATAAGAATAAATAAGGTGCAATGTTTTTAAATCAGAGAATACTATATTTTTATACAACAGAGAAATGCAATAAGAAAACAGGAAATTTCGCACAATATTTCCTTTCTATTTAAAAGGCACGCATGTTCAGTGAACAATGTGTGGATGTGAAAATATTCCTGAAATTTTAAAGTATTTTAAGAAAGCCCTCAGTACGGGAAATGGTAAAATATGAAAAGTTAGAAAGAAATATTGACATAAACAGATTTGTTAAAAAGTTGTATTGTTGTAATTTCAGTCTGTGAAAAGATGGGCTTTTGAATTTGCTGAACAGAAACCCTTGAATTTAGATCAAGCATTTAATTTTGCATACTTTTTGTGCATTTATTGTGAGTGAAGCTGAAGGCACAAGACAGAAAGAGAAAGTAATAATTAAGAGTTTCAAAGGGAAAGATCAATGTTCATTTTCAGAAAACCATACATTTATTATTGGGAAAATAATATATAGGGCTAATATTGTTTCCTCTAGAAAGTGTGTTTACAATGGACGGACTGTAATGGCAAAACAATCAAAATGTTATTTACCTTAAGTGTAGTTGATCAGACAAGATATATTTGGTGTCCAGCATTTGCTTGTTTAGTTTAACAGTAATGTAGTTAACATTAATGGAAGTCTACATCTAAGTCTGTATTTGTATACATTAGAGCTGAATCATGGACCTATCCATCCTTGTGACTGATAGGTGCATTTAGAAGAGAAGTTAAGAATCACATTCCTCTTGCGGTCTTATGATATACAAATATTATTTTTTTTACAACTAACCTTTCTTAAAAAGATTTAAGAAACAAAATGAACATTGAATTATGAATGCAGATGTTTTATTGAACAGCCTATCATACTATCTAAATGTAGAAGCTGTGGAATCAGGTTATTTCCTGGTGGTTTATCCTCAAATACAGTGTTGCATTGTACTGACAGCAGGTTAAATGCAAGGGTTGTTGATGCTGGCGTAAATGATCATATTGGCAACTGGTATTAATGAATTTATTCATTGCTGATAAAAAATATAAACAATGATTATCTTCTCTCCCATATACACCTACCACTTGGGTACACCACTTTACTAGGTACACTAGACTCACTGTCGATTTTATTAGTTCCACTTACCATACAGAGGCACTTTATAGTTCTGTAATGACTGACTACAGTTCATCTGTTTCTCTACATACTATCTTTGTCCTGTTTCTCCACAGGACCACCACAGATCAGATACTATAGAGGTGGTGGATCATTTTTAGCACTGCATTGACACTGTTGTTATGTGCTGGTATGATTAGATCAGATACATCAGCGCTGCCGGAGTTTTTAATCGTTTAGTTGACTCCATGTGCACCCTACTAGACAAATCTACCGTATTCCCCCACTTTGTTAATGTAAAGTCAGAGAAAGCAGTTTTTGTCTTAACAGACAGAATGCTGCCTACAGGATACTGGTGGCTGGACATTTTTGATTGGCCTACTATTTGCATTGGTGATTATGACCATAGGAATTAGGAGTAGCAAAGTATGTAGAGAACCAAATGGACTACAGTCTGTAATTATAACTGCAAAGTGCATCAGTGTGGTAAGTTACACTGATCAAATGGACAGCAAGTATAGAAACAATGTGGTGGATCTAATGAAGTGATGGTAAATGCATATAGTATTGTGCTATTAATCTATCATGACTACTACAGCATTTGCTGTATTTATCTTTATGCAAACCTAATCCCCTTCAGGGTCATGACAATCCATCTCAAAGCATACAGGTACACACACGCACACACACAGGCACACTTAGAGAGACCAGTTGATGTCTGTAACATATGGGTAGACACCAGTGCTGCAGTGCTGATATACTATATTGATCTCTCCTACCATTAAAATGTGTACTCTACTGTATTTACTTGACATTTATCCCTGAGCTACATATTGCCGTTATATTTTGTCTGTGTACATTTTGTAATCTGTGCTTAGAAATGAAGATGCCTTACAGCAACAAATGCCGCCTAGCACTTAAGATGGATCAATACAAATTGCCTCTGTGTCAGTGAGAATGTGAGGAACGTCCTGTCCTAATGCATTCCGTACGTGCACTAGCCAGATTTACTGATAGTCAGATTAGAATAAAGTAGAAAGCAAAATTAATGAATGAAATTTTAAAGGGAAGCTACAGTGGTACTTGACCATGTGTGAGCCTTTACTTTCAGTAATTAGTGTGACCCTCTGTGCAGTAAAAACTCCAAGTAAACATTTCCAGTAACTTTTGATGAGTCCGGCGCTTCAGCTTACAGGAGTTTTAGCTCATTCCTCCCTATCGATCAGCTTCAGTTCTAGGGTTTCCTCACATAATTTGCTCTTTATATCCTGCCACAACATATCTTTTGGATTAAAGTAAAGACTTTGACTAGGCCATTCCATAATATTAACTTTTCTGTTTAGTTTTAGGTCATCAGATGTTTTAGGTTTATGCAGAAATTTGGTAAATACTAGAGGATTCACAGTTTCAAGCACCCCACTGTATAGGGTGGTTCAATTAATCTATAGTCTTTATTATTATATAATTATTTTATAGTTTGTTTTGAAAATTCAAATAACCCTCCGTTTGTCATATTCTGAAGATATATGTAAGCCACATTGACAAAAATACTTAATAACCTAATCTGGGTTGGGACAATTGTGTGAACATTTTAGATTCCAAAAGCTTTAATAATAATAATAATAATAATAATAATAATAATAATAATAATATAATAATAAATTTTATTTCTGACACTCAAGGACACCTTACAATGAACACAACAATAAAATACAAAGAACAAACACGCAGCAATTTAAAACACTCTGTGTCATTGAGTTTTTCAGACTTGTTGACTATATTATTTCTAGTGTAAAACTAAGGGAGCAAAGTGTTAGACATAAAACATCTCAGAGCTGATTGATGTAAGCTTGTTTAGTGTTAAATTGCGTGTATTCGATTGTGTAATAAAATTTAAAACCTGTATCAATTTGAATAATAGCTGTATTGCGATAATGTGAGTCTTCTTATACATACAGTACTCTGCAAAAGTCTTAAGGATTAGTTGACCATACTGTATGTAATCATGCATGAGACTCTTTATTAGAATGCAACAAGAAAATATCAAAGCATTTGTATGCAGTTTACAAAAACAGCTTCTATAGCCT
Source organism: Parotocinclus maculicauda (assembly GCA_034780255.1). NCBI lineage: Eukaryota > Metazoa > Chordata > Actinopteri > Siluriformes > Loricariidae > Parotocinclus > Parotocinclus maculicauda. The sequence goes on along the minus strand of JAUZSU010124685.1, from coordinate 23,137 downwards.
ACAGAGAAACGTATTTAGTATTTACCTCCTCTTACACTTGAGCAATGGCAGCATCTGGAAAATTCATTGGGATGCCAAGTTGAACTTTCTACAGTCAGAAGAAACTTGCTCAGGAATCATCTTTTTGGAAGAGTAGCAGCAAAGAAACCACTTTCGTTTCTAAGGAGAACAGAGTGTAAAGGCTAAGATATGCTCAGACAATCAAAAAAAGAGTACTATGGAGTTAATAGTCCAAGTATTTGAGACTATTCCTCAACAATATGTTATATATGGTCATTATACCGCTGCTAAATCAACAAATGTATTGGTGGCCTAAGACTTTTACACAGTACTGTAGCCATAGTTTTTAGGATACAGATGTCTGCTTTTATATGCTGAAAAACACTATAATTTAGGACTACTGTTTTGAAATTCCTGTTTTTGTAGGTACCACAGTGCTTAAATCATTAGAGTAGTATCCTTGATCCTCTGCAAATTCTGTTCTTGCTGGGCAAAGCATAGACCTATACTGTACTGATACAGATATTAAGAATTTTCTTTTCCTTTTGTATTGAACTTACCCTCTGTGTTGTAAACAGATATACATTGTGGTTTCACTTATGTTTTGTATTGGTTCTTGCACTTACATATGCAGGGCCATTTTAGGAATTGGGAATTTAATGTCTCTAAATTGCTGGATGGAATCTCTGAAATTGACTTACAACAGTAATAAATCATGACTGGTAAATGTTGCTGGCTTGGTGGATGTGTTGGCTCAGCCCTTCGGTAACAGTTAAGTTAATGCTGCCTCTTACAGTGAATATTATAGATGTTGTGCTTCCAGTTAATGTTTCATCTGTACAAAGAAAGCTTAAGCAAGAACAAGGTGTGTTTGGTGCTAATGGTTTTGGATGCAATGTTTGCATTTTAGTTATATAACATAGTCCTGACACATAACTACATTGATAGTGTTAGGGCTTGGACCACTGAACATGTACTTTTATACATTTTATATTGATTTTCCTGCCCTGGCTCAGATACCTTAAAATAGGCAAAAATCCATGATACTACCACCACCATGTTTCACAGATGGGATGATGCTCCTACATAAAATTGCAGTGTTTTCCTTTCTCCAAATGTAACACTTCTTACTTAACCAAAATATTATATTTTGGTCTTATTTATCCACAGAACCTTTCTAGCCTTCTGCCTTCTCTACTTGATCTGTAGGAATGGACAGCAGTGCACTTTTTAAAGAACCATGGCTCTCTCCTTGCAAGCCTGCCATGCATAGAATCATGGTTCGGTATTCTTCTAATAATAGACTCACATTTCGAATTTTCCCTTCAATTTTTAATATCTGTTTGTTTCTTTACATACTTGATCTGTTTTTACTCCTACCTGTAATACAATATAATGAGGTGCATCTGTATTCCTTGTAGGCTTGCTCAGTATTTCATAAAGTTCTTGTCTCTGTCTTTCCCTTGTACTTTTCATGAATGCCATGTATTTTGTTGTAATGCTATTAACATAAGACAATACTTTGCAGCCTTCAAAATGTTCATCTCATATTAATGGTTGCTTACTAATGATGTCAGTGGAAAAACATTGAAGAAAATTTAAATGTAAGGAAAATGTGCCAGGGGCAGCACGGTGGCTCGGTGGGTAGCACCGCTGCCTCACAGCAAGAAGGTCCCGGGTTTAATCCCAGGGTGGAACGGCCTGTGTCCTTTCTGTGTGGAGTCTGCATGTCCACCCGGTGTCTGCATGGGTTTACTCCGGGTACTCCGATTTCCTCCCACAGTCCGAAGACACGCATGTAAGGTTAATTGGTGTCCCTAAAAGTGACCCTTAGTGTGTGACTGTATGTGTGCACCCTACGATGGATTAGCACCCGTCTAGGGTTGTTCCTGCCCTTGTGTCCAGAGTTGCCAAGTGGGTACCGGCTGGCCCACGACCCCGTGTGGATTAATGAATGGAAGATAATGGATGGATGGATGGAAAACATGCCATCTGTGCACTATTCATATCGCTCACCCCTAATTGAGACCCACTTAAACATTCTTATGTTCTTCTTTCTGAATATAGGTAACACAACACAAATAACTGCTACCTGTCAGCAGTTGAAAATATGGTTGTCCTGGAGTTTGGGTAATAATGTATGTTCTATTCAATCTTGTTTTATGGAGTCACAATATCCTTGTCATTTTGAGCCACGTTTGGTGAAAATCTGCTCCTAGACAAGGCAAAGAATTGGACTTTTTAATTTAGGAGAATTGGTCTTTTCACAAATAAACAATTGTTCTCACCATACCTGAAGTTTTTTAAATGTGTATAGTGTTTAATGTTTTGCAGCTATTAGTCTTGAAAGCAGTAATAACTTCTGCATGTGCAGTTAGTGTTTGGCAAATCCAGATTACTGTGATTATATTTTAGTTGAAGAGGGCAGAGGCTAGATTCTTAAGAGACCTCCAAAGAATTTGCTGGCATGCATGTGGTGTCTTGATGACCTCATGATGCAACTCATATCTGGAATGCATCAAAACAGGAATCATTGGAATGTTTTTTTTTTTTTTTTTTCTTTTTTTTTTCCCCCCGCCGGTGAGAGTTCCCAGGCTCCCAGGTTTATACAACCACCATTTTTCTTATAGTAAAAAATAACTTTTTTTAGTTAGTTGATTACAATTTAAAAAGTATAGTCATTTTTACAAGTATGCATTCCTTTGCTTATAAAACATTTTTTTGCATGTTACTTAATTCTTTGTGTATATTAATTATTTTAGAAGTATATGTTTATTTCACTTGGAAGACTGTGAGCAAATGATTTTAGATTAACTGTGAAAATTGCATATGAATATAAAAAAGAATAAAATCATATATTATGAGATTAAGTAATTTAGAAATGGAGAGATTTGTGCTGACAAAAGTTGTTTTAAACATTGATCTCAAAGTTTCAATAGCACATTTAACTCAGAATATATGTGTTTATATTATGTAATTCTTTGTTCCCTCAATGAACTGTTGCTCGCCACAGCCATGACATTCCCACCACCATGCTTGACTGTAGATAAGACACATTTGTCTCTGTTTTCCAATTCAATTAAATTCAAGTGTATTTATATAGCGCTTTTTACAACGTAGCATTGTCTAAAAGTAGCTTCACAATATTACACTGTCTTAAAAGGCCAATCCCAAGTTGAGCAAGCCTAGGTCGACAGTGGCAAGGAAAAACTCCCTAAAATGGTAGGAAGAAACCTTGGGAGGATATTGTATATTGACCCTGTGGATCCCGACGGACAGTTCTGGTGAAAACAGGAGAGTTGAGGTGCACATTTAATTCTTACATGATTTGGGCAGCCGTGGTTTTATGTTTTTGGATACAATCTGGCTTGGCACCAGAACATCACTTTCAGACAGCTTCCTCTTGCGTCCACAGTTAACCCTGTTGGATGTGGTTCGTCGTTCTTGGTGATATGCTGACGTTACCCTGGATACCGTAGCTCTTAATACATCACAAAGACTTGCTGTCTTGGTCACAGATGCACTAGCAAGACGTGCACCAACAACTTGTCCTCTTTTGAACTCTGGTATGCCACCCATAATGTATGTGCATTGCAAAATTTTAAGGAAAACTGTGCTCTTACCCTGATAATTGAACCTTCACACTTCACACACATGTAAAAACAGACATTTTTAGTTTTTCTTTTTCAATAAATTTACAAAAAATTCTACGTCTGTTTTTTTCTGTCAAGATGGGATGCTGAGTGTACATTAATGAAAAATAAGATCAACTTTTTGATTTTAGCAAATGGCTGCAATGAAATTTAAAGGGGTCTGAATACTTTCGGTACCCTGTGTGTGTGTGTGTGTGTGTGTGTGTGTTATTTTTATAAATCAAAACAGTGTTAAAATTCAGATTCTAAAAACAAATTACACATTGTAGCAATGCCAATATGGTCACTTACATTTAGTGGCAATGGAACAATTCACTACCCTTAAACATAGCCTAAGTATTGTAATGAATACAAATAATACAAATAAGTCCAAGAGAACTATGCTGTTTTCACATAAGTATCGAGCAAATTGTTCTGCTGAAATAGCCACCATTCATATTGGTATAGCTACTTTGAATGAATAATCTGATTAAAACGATACTTTAACTGTAGCTTTATAACCTACTATATATAATACAGTGCCTCTTTCACAGAATTTTTTTTTTTTTTTTTTTTAGATAATTGTGTTCTCAATAATTGAATGTTCAGCCTAACTGTGACTAATGTGCAAACCCCAGCAACTTGAGCATAAATGTATCCCACTGCTCTACCTCAATTTGCTTCACTGTTTTGATGCACCAGATGGCACTCCACAAACACTCAGGCTCTTTCTGATCTTTCTTTTATAGTGCTTCGTATCTACTCAGTTTGCAGAAGTGCAGATTTGAGTTCGAAAGCCCATACCCAGTTTATTCGCTCCCTCGCTTTCCGTGCCACCATATATCACTAACTTTTAGAGCTCCAGCCATTTAATCCACAGAGAACATTACCTTTTTTATGTCCTAGCAATAAGGTATATAAAATACCCTTAAGGCTACATCCGGCCATGCTTGCCATGATAAGAGCTAACGGAGTGTAACAATTGCTCATGAGCACCCCATTCTGCACCAAATAAAGAGAGGCAGCAGTATGAGGATTCGCAAAAAGGCAGCACTTTCCCAAATGAAGGCTTGCTTGCCGCAACTATAATCAATTACCAGATATTTTCTGCCCTTTGCACTGTCTCACTTGCTGTTTAGCCAGACTTGCAGCCTATTGTTGGAAAATAACTCCCATTTTTAGTCTGCTAACAGAGTTAATGAGCTACCCTTTACTGACTGCTTATAGTGGATTTCTAGTTTTGCATTTATAAAGGAGACATGCCTTATAATTTACATTAGGCCGCTGTGTTTAGGGTGGATGTACCCTCTAAATGCTGTAGGTCAAGTGGATACACATTAAAGAGCAACATAATAGATGTCAAGTGCAAATCAATTGTGAAGTTATCACAGCTTCTTCTGTGTGGGAAGTAGTAAATGATTATATCACAAATATCAAGTATATAATGTTATGTAACTTTCGTAAGATTCCAGAATGAGACTTACCTTTGGCTCAGTTCTTTTCACAAACACACAATATAAAAACTCACATGCATATAGACCTCTCGCCTTGGTGAGTGTGTGTGTGATTTATACAGGTGAAACATGTTAATCTGCACAGTACAGGGAAGGAGCCTGGGAATTGAAGCACCAAATGGAATATATACTTGTTGAGTTTGGAAATGGTAATCGAGATCTGTTCTATTGTGTAAGGGATCAGAAAAGTGAAGTGCCCCACTGTGGGACTAATAAAGGCTTATCTTAAAAGAACAAGCGCAGTATTCACTGTCTGGCAATGGTTTTGGAAGGAAATTGCTGAGCAATGACAATCTGCAAAATATGCAGCATCACACTTGCCACAAAGGTACAGTTTATTCACGGAGCCATTTGATGATTTTTTTTTATTATATTTTGTGGCCTGACAAAATAATATTGAGCTCTTTCTTTAACAATGAAATAACAGGTCATGTATTATTATCTTTTCGCCATGACAGATTCATATCTAGAACAAAAATGAATATGTAAAGGGCATGAAATAATATTTTGAGTCCATATTTAATAACTGACATTTTTTGTAAAATACCAGTTTGTATCTCTAATTAATGGTGATTGGCGTAAGCAGAAGGTCTTATGTGGCATATAACAGCTGCCACTTTACTGACACATTTAGTGGTGGACGTTACTTCATTGTACAAATTGTGGTGGCTGCTTTTAACCCAGCTCAACCTAAAATGACTGACAAGGGCATACGTTATATATGCTTTTGCAAAGACTGACATTTTGAGATTTCACTGAACATAAATTTGATGACTATTAAACGCATTGAGATTGCTCGCTGTGTGACATGGTCGGCGCATGGTCATTTTTGTAATTTTGTATGCACCATGCAAGCACTGCACTTCACAATTTAAATGAGCTCTTGCAGAACAGCCATGCTTCTACAGGCATGTATATGATACTTTTATGAGAGACCATAGAGATGGCGTAAAGTATTAATGCTTGCATTTGTTTTTCAATCAAAACTTGCTGAAAAAAAATACTGCCCTGTGGCACCGTTTTAAGCAGTACTAAGAATATTAAAATGCATATCATGAACACTAATTCTACCTTAAAATATCAACATATTGTTTATAGGCCATAACATCGGCCCTAGATAGGCATATATGAATATCAAGAAATAGCTTCTTTCACATACTCCTAAAAACTTTTCAATTTATTTTTTATTTACCTACAAAGTATTGTGCCATGCCACTGACTTTTATCGGAATATCAATGGTTTTTTTTAGCTCTCCAAAATGTCCCATCTTATTTAGCCTTAAAGAAAGGCTGTAAATTGGCTTCTAATCCAGCAAACAGACTATGCTGGATTGGTTCATTGGGCCAAATGACCCTTTTGGCCAGGGATATTACTCTCATCAGTCATGTAATTGTACCTACACCATAGTCTATTAATGGAAATTGATTGGTGTTTGCCTGGGAAAGATCAGGCACCAGTATCACCTGTTCCCTGATTCTGTCAGGCATGAAATGAAAAATCCACTCATTCCAGAATTAAACACATCAAACAAGTGTTCACTCACTATCTTACACACACACACACACCACATACTTTTACAAACACACCTACGTACTACCTTTCTTCTCTGAATTTAGACTTCAAAAGAACAGATTTTCAGTTCACTACACCAGTTATACTCAAATCTAATTATACTGTGTGTATAAAATGTGAAAAAACACCAATCAATATGTTGCATGTTTTTTTTTTTTCGTATGGCTGTGATCACAAGACTTTCAGTGTATCCATTGAAAAAACCTAAAGGGTCACAACACGTTTATAGTCACAGCTGTACTGTTTTCTTACACTGTAAGCAGCACTGTGTTCTGGTTCTGTATACAGTTAAGATGAATTAAATTGTGTAGTATAAATATCTTATGTACTTTTTAAAAACTGCTAGGAAGGTAACCTAAGTGGACTTATGGTACTGTGGTAGCGTAGCGGTTAAGATACTGGACTCTGGACCAGAAAGTCCAGCGTTCAAATCCCACCTCGGCCAAGCTGTCACAGTTGGGTCCTTGAGCAAGACCCTGAACCCACAATTGCTTGGACTGTAAAACTGTATCAGTTGTAAGTCGCTCTTGATAAGGGCGTCTGCTAAATGCCGTAAATGTAATGTAGAAATGTACTTATATGTCACATATAAAATTATTAATGAAAGGTGACATACTCTCTTTTTGGTTTTTATTATGGCACATACACACCTTTGATTGCAACCAACTTTAATAGCAATATTTTTTTCTCCGCCAAAATGACCAGTGTTCCACAGTATTATAAACCTTTTACCTATCGTGTCATTTTTAAAGTATATATGGGTGCTGTTAAGTATAGATTATATTCTTTCATTGTAGATGGGAGTATGTTCCATATGTGTAGGTCATAAAGAAAGTCTTAACCGTAAACTCTCAAAGAAGTAAAAAGTCAAATTTATATATGTAGCACTTTTTACAATGGAGTATTGTTTCAAATCAGCAGGAAACTCTCCCTGAATATAGAAGGAAGAAACCTTGGGAGGACCGAGTAAGTCCTGTACCTTGGGAAAAAAGTAGATGAGCTGGATTGCAAGACTGATTTCACTCAGATAATGTGGGGCCAGGCCATGTAGAGCTTTATATGTTACAAAAAGTAGTTTATAATCAATGCAGAATTTAACTGGTACCCAGTGTAGAGACGACAGAACAGAACTGATATGATCCAATTTTCTAGTTCTAGTCCGCACTCGAGCTGCATTCTGCACTGGTTGTTTATTTAGAGATTTACTAGAGCATCCAGAGAGTAAAGCGTTACAGTAATCCAGTCTCAAGGTTATAAATGTATGAACCAGTTTCTCAGCATCTTGAAATATAAAGGAAATTTCTAAGTTTAGCAATATTACGTAACTGAAAGAAAGCAATTTGTGTAATGTTGTTAATGTGCACGTCAAGGGAGAGATCTGATCAAATGTAACACCTAAGTTTTTTACAGCTTGATTGGGCATTTAGAACAGATGTAGCCAACCTGTCTTTTACAGTCTTGGGTCCAACTAATAAAACCTCAGATGAAACTGTAAGTAAAAGAAAATTAAACAACATAAAATGTTTTACTTCCTTAACACAATTCTCAATTTTACTATTTGTAAGGCCATCATTTGAATCAGCTGACATGTACAGCTGTGTATCATCTGTATAGCAGTGAAAACTAATACCTAATAACTAATACCATGTTTATGAATGATTGAGCCTAAAGGTAGCAAGTACAGGGAGAATAATAGAACGAGATAAGAAACACATCCAAGTACCCTTATTAATGCTGTTTCAGTACTTTGATGGGGCCTGAATCCTGACTGAAAAAAACTGTTTCCTAAATACTGTTACTTTGGAGTTAATTACAGAGCTGCTCATAGACAGCTTTTTCTAAGATTTTTGAGAGGAAAGGTAGATTTTTTTATTTTTTATTTATTTTATTTTATTTTTTTTCATCAGGAAGTAGTAATATTCAAGTCAGGTCCCTGCTGTAAGTTAAATCATATGAATTTATGATGCTCAAACTCCAGTTTCTTTTTTTAAATCAGTCAAAAGACAGTGATAATAAACAGCTAAATTTCATTTTCACTTTATTTCAATACTGTCTTCTGTGAGTTTTAACTCATCTGTAGAATCTTAACAAGACTAGGATTTATTAAGAAGTATTTTGAGATACTGACATCATATCAAAAGCCCCAAATCCCTCACGTCTTGAGTCCCCACTCTACCTTCCATACAGACTATACAAAGAGTCTGATAACCAGAACAATGCCCACCTAACAAGCACAGAACACTCATCGAACATGCAGAAAAATGTTTTTTTTTCTGTAAACATGGGATAGGTCCATTCAATCAATTACCAAATATTTGGTTAAAACCCTTTTATAACATTACTCTGAACATTCAAATAAATAAAATATATCTTTTCCAGTTGGATTTGTGCTTTATATCCCACAACTTCAAACTGAAGATGCATTTAAAGTGCTTTCACCGCTACTACTACTACTACTACTACTACTCTTAAAGTCTACATTTAGGGTAGTGTAGCTCTTGGTGATAGATATACACTTGGTGAGAGCTTGCCATCTAGGCAATTCTGACCTAGCTGATAGGAGTTGTTGGGGAGCAGTGGTTCTGCGATAGCAGGTATGGACAGTGAACAGACTCCGGGTCCACCAATTGAGAGGATTGTTTGAATTGCTGACAAGCACAAGCAGCTCCTACAGTTTTGTTGTCCACCATCCAGACACAGATAGCACCTTTGGTGCACACACCTATAAATGCTTGGACTATTTCCAGGCACTGTTGCTACTGTTTTCAGTGTTGTCATAAACAAGAAACCAGGACTGCTGCAGCCTGGAAATGACAAAGGTTTTGTTTAGGATCTGTCTGGGGTCGGTTTTGAACATGGATTTCTTGTAGTGAGGAATCCAGCTTTTTCTGTGAAGTGACACAATGCTCCTGGATTAATGATCCAACTGCTGGTTTGATGATTTGGAGAGCCATTGCATACAACAGTCAGCGTGCACTAACAGGTCAGCGATATGTGCAGAACATCTTGCAGCCACATGCCGCTTATTGCAGGCCTTCCAATTGAAAATTTTCAGCTGGATACTGCTTACCCACACAAGAATGATTTCCCAGATTATACCAGATTACAAACCCCCCCTTGGCCTGCCCATTTGCCGATTGAGCATTCAAGGGATTAACTGGAGGATCAAAACTCTTTTTTTTTGTGAATACGTATTTCAGAGACTTGAAACATATTTAAGTGTATGGTTTAAAGTATTATTAAGAAGCGGAGAGTGTATAGCACCACCAACACTTTGCATGAAGTGGCTTATCCCGTCAGACTGGATGACTGAACCGGGAGGATATTGATCATGTAACCTACCTAGAGGTCAGTGGCAACTTTAAAAGACACAGCTTTAAACTAAGCTTGCCTGTATGGCAGAAACTGTTTTGAAAAAGTGCCACATTGTCTCCTTAGAGATACTAATGACATTTGCACAGTAGAAGGATATTTCTTAAATATCTATATGTAAAATGTCCAAATGTATTTCCTGTCTACTTGGTGGTGTCTGACTACTGTTGACGATGTGACAGTACCATCTACACTTAATACAAACCATCCTGGTTTTCATCTCCACTTTGCTAGCTTGTGAATGTTACTAGTTCTGGTTCTTTTGAAAAATATAAGATCGATATAAGATATGGCTCAGATTAGAGTTTTTTAAGGCCTGTGTGGACGTGTCAAATCCTACCTTAACAAATCAGATTTTAGCCGCTTTCATATGTGGTCTTAGATTGAATATGTATCCGATCCGTGGACATGGACTTCAAAGAGAACAGTCAGATGAATGCGCTCGGTGCTATCGTCAACATAAATCCAATCAAGCAAAGCTAAAAGGAACCTATTAAAAGAGTTTGAAACTATTTTAAACAATATTTGAAACAATTGGCAAACAAATAACAAACCACGTCTACAAACGAATGTGGCTACAATGGCAAAGGAAAAAGACTAATCAATGTACCGGTCGGCTGGACTTTTTTTTCGCTTTCTCGACCCTCGTATGTACATCAGATGAGCTGTTTTCTGTCCACTTGAGCAAAATGTGTTCCACATATGAGCTCCTAATTCAGACATTACACCTTTATACATTTAGTCGTCTCGCAAATATGATAGGTTTTTTTCTGTTGGTAACGAAGGCCCGGTATATACGCATCAACATGTGCATGTGAGACGTTTCAGGGACAGATTTGTTCACATTACAGACAGATACAGGTCACTCATATTTGTAAATGTGAACCATCATGATAGCCAAATCTGGTCTGAGCAATATGGCTTGTAATGTGAACTTAGCCGTAGTCCATTATTTCTGAGCTATTCTAACAACTAAAGAAGTGTTCCTGGGGGATCCCCATGCTTGTGATTTCCCAACACTGATGTCACTGCATGCGTAGAAATGACCTCCACCAGCTTGTCAGCCCACCTTTATCTACTGCTGTGGAGCAGCTTGTAGCTGGAGCTTTCTGGAACTCAGTCAGTGGCACAAAAGAGGATTCACCTCTGCCTATGCTAATAGGATATCTCTTCATGTGTTGGCTCTCACTAAGACCTGAACTCCCTCAGAAAACAAGCAACACCTGCTGTGCCATCTTCAGCTTTCTCCCATACACTTGCATGCTTGCAATTTTAGCATTGCATACTTAGTTGTTGCCTAAACTTAATTTTTCCTCTTTTAGATGTCATACTGTTAAAAGCGCTGCAAACTTCATATCACCATAAGTCAAAACCAACTCACAGAGCTGGCCTTGATGTCATCATCACATCATCATCAACTTTATGACATCAAACAGCCTCAACTTTTGTAACCACGTCAGATGCAGCACCAGATTTTGGGGATTGTTGTGTGACAGAAATCTACTTCTTTATTTTCTTCTTGTTTTAATGATATTTCGCTGTCAGGAACAACCGTATATATGACGATTCCCTCAAATTCAGTTCAATCACAATGTTTGTTTTCTTAATCTCTGTAAATGCTGACAAACGAGACAAAACAAAGCAAATAATGTTAGAACTAGTGTTTATACATAACGTGTGTGTCTTTGTGTGTGCTCACTAATGTGTAGTATCGGGAGAAGCCTTTAGGTAAACTACTCCAGAGGTTGTTAAAAAATATGTTAGAAATTATTTTGTTAAGAAGAGGTGTTTAAATGTCATCTGATGACAATCCAAAGATATTAATTACATCCTGAAATCCTGAAGCACATGCCCTCCATTGTTATCATGCTACAGTCCAATACAGACTCATGCTTTGGCATTTTTATGCCCTTAAGTCCATGTCTCCAGCAGAAATATTTGATAGGTTGTTGCCTCAGAAGACTTGCATTAAGGGAGTTTCCTGAAGCAAATGTCCCTGTTCACTATCTCTATTTCCCAATACGTGTTACCAATTTAGCTACCCTTGTGTTTTATCACTCTGTCCACCAACATAAACGAGGTATGAAAAAAAAAAAATACTGCTCACAAAGATTATGGGATACTTCGAAATGAAATCTCCATGAATAAAATATCCCCTAATTTTTGTGAGCAGTGTAGAAGTATGTATGAACTGTGCAAATGAATACATGGTGGCAAGTGCATAGTGCAGACGTAAGGCAGTTTGGAAGGATTTCACCACGCTTCAGTCCACTTGGGCTGCATTTTGTGGCCTCATCAATAAATCATATATTAATGCTTTCGCCTGTGTTAATCCTGGGCCAGAAGGCACTCTGGAGAATGGGCACACATGAAAACAAATGGGAATGACATTGGGAAGCATTAGAAAAAGACTTCAAACTACTGTCAGAACTATTTTAGTTTCACAGCCATTTTAATGTCTTTTTCATTGTCAAGATATGCTATCAGAAAAGATAGGAAACACTTCTGCAAAGTAATTATTTCAATTTGACACCATGTTAAAGAGAATGGAATTGGGTCACACCAGATGTGGAAAACCAGATGTGGACAAAAAATTATATACATTTTCATAATCTCTTTTTAGTTTCTTTTAACTTTATTAACCAGCAGACATAGTTTGCTTGGAAATATCAGCAGGACACGTTTAAACAAGTTTGGTTGAAATATTGTGGAGTTAAAGCTACTTACGCTAATTAGTGCGCACTTGGTGCCTAATAAAAACAAATTGGGATTCAATCAGTTGGTGTAGCTTTTGGCGAAAACTAACAAAGAAAGCAATTTGATAATATTGAATAATACAAGAAAAAAATAACATTGGGCACCTTGTTTTAGGCACTAAAGATTAATACCAGTAATTGAAAAAAATAACTGATGAACCGAAGATTCCTTCATATAATGGACCAGAACTGAGTCGCCATTAATAAAATATAGGGAATTACATTTTAGTGTTACAGTGCAATGCTGAAAATAAACTGGCTACAGATGTGCAAATCATCCAAAAGACTGCAGATGCCACCAGCTATTTCCATATCCCAAACTGATATAATAGGTCATGTAACATATGCTCATCCAGAAGGCTTTCTATTTCCCTATTTTGGTACATTTCACTAGAAGATATATGAATGTGGCAGTTTAATTAGGAAGACCTACTGAGGTATTGATTATTCACTAGCCTGGGGTAAAGTTTTCCTTTTCCTCCCAGTCATTTATTGATTTCTCTGTGGAGAAGATTGACAGCCACTGTGCCTGAATATCAAGTCCTTGAGCATTTTAAAGGCTGGCAGTTCTATATTAGCTCATCTATTCTCTTCGCCTAAACCTAAACACCTTTTACTGTTGGTGTTGCAGCTTTTCTGATAGTTGGAATGATTCCAGAGCTGCTCACGTTTTGTTGAAATGATGCATTATATGTTGAGTATGACCCAAATGTGCCTAATGCATATTTATGGTTATTTGTGCCGTAGAGAAAGCAATACTGTATATGAGAGAGTATGACGTTTAAACAAATCATTTGTTCTATGAATATGGAAAAAGCTAAACCAGTCCTCACCATCTCAATTCAGGAAAATCCATTTGGGCAAAGATCCAGTATCATTTGCTTTTTTTTTTTTGCTGCACTTTACATTGTGTGAGCAAAGAGGGTGGAAATGATGAATGGTCTTAATGCTGCTGTGCCAGGCCAAAATCATGGAGAAGATGTAGCTCAAAAGCCATTTTCAAAGACTCATTACATACTCACTTCCATATATGTTGAGATTCTCATTTGTTTTTCATTTTAAGATCAACCGTGTGGGCCTCTGTGGCTGCCATTAGACCATTAGCTCCATCTCATTAGCTGTGTAAAAGTCGCCCCTTTTTCATTTATTCCTCTTCCCACCCGATAACCTTTTAAAATGCACTGGATTCAAAGGTTACATGCTAAACTGATTGCCATGAAAATGATTCATGTGATAAGGATGGAATGATTCCGTTGTTTTTGATGGACTGACCTGATGGATGCAGTGGATTTTAAAGTGTGAAACGCTATTAAACATCTGACATAAATTGGCATAATCTCTAGCATCCACAGCAGTTTTGTAATTCCCTAGTGACTTTTATGCAGCGCTGCAATTATGTGCTTGTCAGTGTCTGTCCTCTGCTGGCATAATTAATACAGACATGCTATGTGATACAAATTGTATCACTGGTACTTAACTTTGTGTTTTCAAATAATTTACATAGGCTAGCCAATACGTTTTGGGCATCCTGTGAAAGGGGCTGCGTGTCTGCTGCCAATGGGCTCTTTGTGCAAAGACAACCATGTGGACACCAGCATTTGTTGCCATCGTTTATTTGTGAAGGTTCTAATGTTCAAATGTTCTCATGAACATTTCCTGTGTGTGCATAAGAACCCTGGATTTATTTAGTTATATTTAAACATTGATAATATTCATAATGAGGGTCTTATTAGGGGATTTTTTGAAGCCTCCCTTGTTTCCCTTTAACATTGGTTAATATGTGCAAATAGTTATGGTTGAAGTGCTTCAGCTGAAACCAGCAAAAAAAAACAAGACAACAAATAAAAGCCAGACAAATATTAAAGGAGAGAAAAAAGTTTTGCATTGAAATGGTTTGGTGTTTCATTGATTTCAATATTTCTGTCTAAAATCTCTGTTCTCTTGTACTCTATGAAAAAAAAGTACGACAATGTGAAAGAATTTGCTCTAGCTAATGTGATATTAAACCTGATATGTAATACAGTGTGGTTTACTGTGGGGGTATCATATGGTGTCTATTTTCTTTTTTAGAAAAAAAAAAAAAAATCTCTGCAATGACTTCATTGAATAACACTGAAGCAATGACTTTGCAAGGATTTCATAAGATTGCAACACATGTCTTTATTTGTCTGAGTGCATTGTTATATATTGCAGCTGTATGAGGGGAACAGTAGTTCAGCAAATGTTATATTGGTTTTAAAGTTTTAATAGTTGAACAGTCATATTTGGTTATAGTTAACATTTTTTCTTTTTTGTATTGCATTTATGAAGAACGGCAAACGGAGGATTTCAGCTGCTGTAGTTCCTGTTGCCATTACTAGATGCTTTTATATCCTGGTAAATTCATGCAGGACCACAAACATGCTTATATCATGCATTTATATGTTTTTGATATGTTATCAATATCATTTAGAATACGTTTTATGTTTTTATTAACATAAGTTCTTTAGTTCAGAACACAAAATCATGTGGGGAAGGGGCAAGAAGTGTTTTAGTGAAATGAATTGTTAAAATCAGATGCAAATTGCCAGTATACACGTACATAAACTTACAGTGGAGATAATAATTATTTGAAACCTTGCTGATTTTGTAGGTTTGCCCACTGAGGAAAAAAATGAACAGTCTATATTATTTATGGTAGGTTTATTTTAACAATGAGAGACTGAACATCAAAAAGAAAATCCAGAAAATCGTTTTATTTAAAATACATTACCTGATTTGAATTTCAATGCAAAGGAATGAAAGTTCTAAAATAAGTATTTGATTTTCTAGCAAAACAAGACTTGCCAAAAGGGAAAAACCCTTGTTGGTAAACACAGAGGTCAGACGTTTCTTGTAGTTGATGACCAGGTTTGTACACCTATCAGGAGGAATTTTGGTCCACTACTCTTTGCAGATCATCTCTATAGGTTTTAAGGCTGTCATTTGTGGAGAGAGCTGAAGCTTCAAGTTGTCAGAGTCCAGATACTGGCTAGGCCACTCCATCACCTTAATGTGCTTCTTTTCGAGCCGCTGCTTTGTTGCCTTGGTTGTATGTTTTGGGTCTTTGTTATGCTGAAAGTGCCAGGCACGGCCCATTTTCAGTGTCCTGGTGGAGCAAGGAGGTTTTCATTCAGGATTTTACAGTATATGGCCCCGTCTATCCTTCTGTTGATGTGGTGATATTGGCAGAGAGACACCCCCAATGCATGTTTCCACCTCCATGCTTGACTGTGGACATGTGTTCTTGGGGACATAGTCAGCATTTCTCATCCTCCAAACACGGCGAGTTGACTTGATGCCAAAGTGCTTAATTTTAATCTGACCACAGCACCTTCCCCCAAGCACTCTTTGAATCATTCAGGTGTTCATTGGCAAACTTCAGACTGGCCTGCGTGTGTCTTATTAAGCAGGGGCCACTGCAGGATTTTAATCCATTACGGCATAGTGTGTAACCAATGGTTTTCTTGCTGACTGTGGTCCCAGCTGCCTTGAGATCATTAACAAGCTCCTCCCGTGTAGTTGTTTCTTTTTTTTAATTTTTGCACAATTGCACCAACAGTCTCCTTCTCACCCAGCTTTTGGCTTAGGTTTTGATGTTGTCCCTGACATCCTTAGACAACCCATGGAGAGGTTTGGAGTCTGATTGCTTGATTGATTATGTGGACAGGTGTATTTAATGTGGGTGATGAGTTTAGATTAGGAGCATCTAACTGGTCTATGGAAGCCAGAACTCTCAATGGCTGGTAGGGGATCTACACTCAATGAAATGCAAATCAATTTATATATTTTATATAATGCGTTTTTTTATTTTCAATAATCTATTTCTTACTGTTACAATAAACCTACCATTTGAATCATAGACTGTTCATGTCTTTGTCAGTGGGCAAACTTACAAAATTGAGGGATCAAATATAATTATTTCCTCCATTGTACATTATTCTATGCATACACACATTAAATAGAACTGCAACAGGAGAAGACCATATCAGGTGTTACTGTTTCTGCTGTGACGTTCGATTGGTGTGGTGAGAAATTGCTTCTATTTGCGACAGAGCCAGTGGTGTAGGTGGGTAATGTTTCTTGGCATACATTTGATGCAGAACACTAGTCATGCATCACTTTGTGGACACATTTTAACCATGTTCTAATGCACCTTGGCACTATGCACAAGTCAAACACATTTATCCTTAACATATCTCCTTAATCAGCCAGTTAAAATCTATTGGAACATGTTTGTGAGTACAGGAGATCCACTGCATGAACATGCTATGGCCAAAACTGCAGCGATTACATGATGCAGTCTTCTCAGACTGAACCAAAATGTCTAAGGGATGTTTCCAGCACCTTGTGGAGCATAAGGCAAAAAATAATCAGGCTGCTTTAAAAACAAGGATCCCTGCCCAGTGGTGCTTGAAATATAAAGAACATTTAAAAAACACAATCTGTCACTTATAAACTTATTGTATTAACTACTGTAAGATTTTTTTTATCTCATGGAATAATAATGTCATGCATGTAGCACATAAAGTCACAGCGAACGCAGCAAACTTACAGCAACACAATGTATAACTCACGTATAGACCTAGTCAGTGCACTTGTGGTAGGTTCACATATTTACACACATACATGAAGAGGGTAAATAATAAGTTCACTAAACACAATATGAGCGTTTTAAGTATCAGTACCACAAGGAATCAGTATGACATACCTCTTTGCTCTGTTACTGCATTCATGTCCCACCCTGCTTGCTTTTCCTGTCATATACTGTAGTGACTTAAGGGAAAAAAGCAATATCTGACCATTTGGCTTCACTGGCAAAATTAAGTAAAGGCATTGTGTTTAGCTCATGGATTAAGTTGCTCGACAAACTTTGCAATATATAGCCTGTTGATCTGCATTGGAACTTTTAAATCTAAACACATCCAAACTGTGGACAAAGGCAGATTTATTTCTACATCCCTTTTTTCTTTTTACAATGTAGCATTGTGTCTCAAAGAAGATTTATAATGCTTCACTAGCCAAGGCCATTCCAAAATTGAGCAAGCCTAGGGTGACAGTAACAAAGAAAAACTTGGTAAACATTATAAGAGAGAAACCTTGGTATTGGACCACAACTCGGAAAGGGACCCATCCTCCTTGGACAGCCTAGGTGTTATGTGTAAGAATTAGACTAATTTATCTAATAAATAAGTTTCTAATAGTTGTTTATATAAAACAAAAACTGAAAAAATATTTAAAAAAAGAATATATTTAAATGTAATAATTAAAACAAAGTGTAATATGTAGACTAAATGTTATATTAGACTAGAAGGTAACGCAGCTAAAAAAGATCACCACAAACATTTAGATTTAGAACTCCCTGCTCTGCACTTAGAGGCAAGGCAAAGGTGCACAAACCAAAATCTGAAGCTCAACCCAGCCAGACGGTCCACTGGATGTTCCCAGGCAAAGAGCCCAGTGATGACCCCAAACTCTGGCCCCAGGAACCTGAGCAGCACATCCCCTCTCATACGATCCTCAAAAGCTATTGATTGTGCAGCACACTGATTTTCCACTTCTTGTGCAGTAAATACAGTGGCTGGTCCGATTAAACGAACATGCCCTATGTTACAAGACGGGACGTGTTATGTAACATATTAAATGTTTTAAACCTTAATTGTGCGATTTACAGGTATAGCAAACGTACAAACAAGAACTTTGTTCATTAAAAAATAAATTTGCAACCTAGTTTTTCGAAAGGATCTACAACACAATGTATAGGTACTCAGCATGCGAAGCATAATACTGTAAAAAAACAAGTTCTTACCAAATTCCAGTCAACGTTTGAAGAACTTATCCAGTGTGATCTGACGTGCTTTTGCTGTGGATAAGTGGCGACTTGCGACTTTTTTTGTAGTAAATGGAAATGTTAGGCAAAGACCTGTAGGTGGCAGTGGAGGGCTGGGGAGAAACTCGGGAGTTTTCGGGTAGTGATGCCAGAGACGAAGAGTTTCTTTGGCAACCACGGATATTACATATTTCTTATACATGTTTTTTGGTCCGATTAAGCGGAATTTTGGTCCAAATAAGCGGATAACATTACACGTATATAATGGGATTTTTTTCGGTACTTTAGGATTTGGTCTGGCTGGTCCCATTAAGCGGAATCGACTGTATATGTTTAGACTTTTTATTCATTAATTCATTCATCCATTATCTTCCGCTTAATCCACACGGGGTCACGGGCTAGCCGGTGCCTACCTGGCAATTCTGGGTGCAAGGCCAGGAACAACCCTAGATGGGACGCCAATCCATCGCAGGGCACTCACAGACACACGCAGTCACGCACTAAGGACCACTTTGGAAACACCAGTTAACCTAACACACATGTCTCTGGACTTTGGGAGGAAACCGGAGTACCTGGAGAACACCCACACAGAGAGGACATGCAGACAGAGAGGACCCAGACCGTTCCACCCTGGGATTGAACCCGGGACCTTCTTGCTGTGAGGCAGCGGTGTTACCCACTGTGCTGTCCCAGATGTTTTACTGACAGTAAAAGGTTATTTTAGCCAAGTTATTTGGTAATTAGCTGCTTTACTTGTCACTTACTAAAACACATTGGGTAGCATTTTCAATTCACTCAAAGTCTTGTCCTTGAGGTGGGTGTTTAAGGGGAGGGGCCTGTAAGATACTGCAAATACTTTACTCTGACTCTAACCTCTACTGTGACTTCAAATGTGAAGTACACGGTTTTGATAAATCAGAGGTGAAAAAAGTAATTTGTGGCATTTAACCATTTGGAGTACATCCCTGAAGACCCACCTCTAATGGCATAGTACTAAGGGGGATGGCAGAAAAATAAGCATTAATGGAGGAAAATAATAATTTATTTTTAAAAAAGCCTCTCTGGTGATAGGTGTGGATAACCATGGAGCTTTTCCCAGCTCTATTGAAGACTTGTTAGTGGTCTTTCATGAGGCTGATCTCTCTCTGTCCATTCTGTCACCAACCAGCTTATTGAATGTAATGTGTCCTCTGCAGTATGCTCCACACTGCAAACAGAATAAGTGCTGGTCCATGTTGTGTGTTTACTTGACAACACTCTTGCTGAGTTAATACTACAGTAAATCGCTTTCTTCGCTTCAAGATTTCATTTCTCGCCTCCAGATCTCAGACGCTATAAAGCACACCAGGTACACATGGAGATTGTGACTGGATTAAAAAGAATCCTCCAGAACATGCTTTCATATCTGATACTCTGGTAGTACTATAAGACAACAGTTATGTTCTCATCCACTTGCTGCTGGGGTCAGATTAGCACTGGTGACCTCCCATCTGCTCGTATGAATTATTGACTAGCAAAAGGTTGAATCAGCAATGTGTGTTTAATAAAATGTAATCAGTTCTGGTAGCCTCTGCTCTTTACTGGAGAAAAGGTGAAGAGATCAGATACTGTCAGTTTGTATTTGTGGTTGTGATCTAGGCTGCTGAGTTAGTAAAATAAAGGTGTTAAGCCACACAATCCATGTTCATATTGAAGTTTTTCCTACGCAAATTACATTACCTTATACAGTTTAATGCACTATATTCTCTATCAAGAGATATGTTTTCCATAGATCTGTCACTAACAAAGCAGAAATATTTCAAATTGAAATGTCTTAGCTCATTCGGGAGCTCAATTTCTCAGGAGCTCAAACTGAGTGAGCAAGCAAAACGTGGCAGTGGAAAGGAAAATCTCACTAAACATCATGGGGAAGGAAGCTTGAGATGAATAATAACCCATTTAAAACTGAAATCATCACAACATTTAGGCAAAGACATTACCATAAAGTTCATTTTGTAATAAAGTATTTAAATTATCATTTAATTTATTAAATAATGTATTGAACGTGAACAACAAAAAAGGCTCCTTTCTAAATTTCCAGCACTCAACTCTCTTGTCATGTAACTCCCTGCATCACACACTGCCGACTTCCTCATCAGAGTATTGTGTATTCTACGCATGCTATGTTTCGCTTGCCCAGGAAAATTCTAAATTCAGAGGACAGTATTTATGTGTATTATCGGATTCCCATTGTAAAGTCGAAAAATCGGAAGTTTAGCCAGCGTAAATTAAGCAGTACCTGTATAAATAATTTGTAATTATAGATTGCACAAAGGATGCATCAATCACATTTCTTTTCCTCTTCTGATAACGATTCAGATCTGCTAATACATAAGTACCAAAGCAATACTATTTATATAGCTGGAATGCACTTAAAATGATATTTTCACAATTAAACCATGTGCAAACTCTACGCAAATGCATCAGGGAGACCCCTGAAAAGACGAGGGGAAGCCCAAAGTGTTACACACATTCTAATTATTTTTGACTTTATGTAAATTCACACTAATGATTAAAAATACACCAATGTACTGGTATTACCTGTGTAGGGAAAAGCTGTAACACTTAAGAGATGTGATGGACCTGATGCTTTTGTTTGACAGAAGCCAAATGTAATGAGCGATGGTTTTATAATCAGCATAGAAGATCAGCCAGATAAAACAGAAAATCAACGTGTGAATGTGACACAGTTTATATCATTATAGGTTAAAGAGAGTAAAGAGGTAGTAAGGGAACAAACAAAGTACTACTTCCAATAGGACAGGGACACATGGATGCCATTTTTAGCTTTTGCTTGTTGCAGGTACATGACCAGTAAGGTAATTACACACACACAATGCTGACAGACCTCTTAAAGGTTTGACATTGTGTATATTAATGTATTTATTTTTATTTCCTATTATAATTTATTAAAATTATGACTTCAGTTGTTAAAGCAAACAGACGTTAATGAGATGGTCTTTCAATAGTACTTACTGTGCGTGGATTGGTATTTGGAAGCTAGTTGTGTATATAATGATTGCTTATACCACATCTTGTCACAGACGGTTTCTCCTGTCCATCAATCCCACCACTGAACAGATGTTATTTGGATTGAGAATCATTCTCAAGGCAGATTGTAGTAAAATATTAGTATGTTGTAATCAGGAGCTTCTCAAAAGTGTGCATGCCGTACAGACAAGGTATGCGTAATAAAGTGGCCAGTACACATACAGTAGCCATGCTGCTTCTATTACACTGTGCATAAAAATTAGATGTTTCATTAGCTGGAAAATGTCTTTTTAAAATATCCCTTGCTTTTTATGAGCATTGTATGTTTGCAACAGCACAGATCGTGCAGTGTTCAAACATGTCGCTTTTGCATTTAGGTTATATTCCAAAACGAGCATTGCTCATCAAAGTGGTATTATTTAGAGTTTGTACTTAGTCAAAACCATCAGCTCAGTAAGGTTCTGAACTTGCCTTAACAAGGCTGCGTCTCTGAGGATTTGACTGCTGCAGCTTGAGTACTCGTAACTGAACCCTGAGGAGTAAAGCAGAGGCTGAGCATCACTCTCAGTCCTCCCTTGGGGTTCAGAATAATGGAGCCACCATCCCTTGTTCTTAGTTTTTAGCCTCTACCAGTCTTACTCTGTGCTTTAATTTGATTTCAGGATCATCCATCATTATATTCCCGTAGAAGCTTGATTTAAACCAATAAGCTACAAGAACCTACTGAATTACAGAGTACTGGGCATATAATTTTCACTAAGCAGACTTTTAGATTGGACAGTGTTGCTAACACACTGTTTAAACTCAGTTGTGCTCTAATAATTACAGAATCGGGTCATTTTGAAGACCAAATAATTCTAGTGTGTTGCGAATAGTGATGGTTATCGTTGGCTTTTTAACGTTTCTAATTTTGCTTATCGATTCAAAGTTTCCAAAATAGTAAAGAAAACTGTTCCCCAAGTTTTGATATAAAAAATAACTATTTTATTTTTCAACTGAGTGATTCATGAATTGGAGCTTTTTTCGTTGCCGAGAAAAGTGTATAACAAAGCATAGTGATTTGAGAGCTCTGTCTGTCTGTCGAGAGTCTAAATCACTTACTGACAACAAAGCTTAACTTGCCATAATGTATACTCACTAACAGAACATAAAACATCCATATAGAAATGTTGAATTGCAAGTCGTCATGGTTATGTCTCAGGCAGTTTTGTAAATGATTACAGATGTGGTTTGATTAGGGGCCGTAAAAGTCCTTTCCCTGTGGACTATAAAAAGGCTCTCTGAGGCTACTTTTGTGTAGTGTACCTAATGGTGAGAGATTGTTTATCTGCCAGATGTTTTATGTTATTTCTCTTCACTCAAATAACATATTAAATAAGAGTACAAAAACAAGGCTTATCTGTGTTTTAGAA
>JAUZSU010124674.1:0-17624 GCA_034780255.1 Parotocinclus maculicauda | reverse complement strand
AGAGTAGTCCCCACTGTACCAGCTAACCCAGAAGGCATCTATGCTATCATTATGATTTGCAGAATTTAAGTATTGTTTAAAAACAAATTAAGCAACTTGCTTACTCTGAATGCTTTTCTCAGCAAAACCGCCATTGCTATCGACACAATTATCAACCAGAAACGCTTCAACGATGGAACAGACGAGAAAAAGAAGCTGTACTGCATTTACGTAGCCATTGGACAGAAGCGTTCCACTGTGGCCCAGCTGGTCAAGAGACTAACTGATGCAGATGCCATGAAGTACACCATCGTGGTGTCGGCCACTGCCTCCGATGCCGCCCCACTGCAGTACCTCGCTCCCTACTCTGGCTGCTCCATGGGAGAGTACTTCAGGGATAACGGCAAGCATGCACTCATCATTTACGACGATCTCTCCAAACAGGTGAGAAGAAATGAAGTATTAACACTGAGCTGCCACTTCAGACAGACCTCATAATAATTCA
This sequence comes from Parotocinclus maculicauda, assembly GCA_034780255.1. Classification (NCBI taxonomy): domain Eukaryota; kingdom Metazoa; phylum Chordata; class Actinopteri; order Siluriformes; family Loricariidae; genus Parotocinclus; species Parotocinclus maculicauda. The sequence continues at coordinate 17,140 of JAUZSU010124674.1, read as the reverse complement.
GAGCCACTTTCCTACTATAGTGCATACAGATATTGGGGGATATTTCATAATGAAATCCTGTAATTTGAGTGTAGATGGTACATATGTTACCGGACAAGGTGGTTACTAGGGCTGTGATATTGGAAAACTGATATATTCTTGATTATGCCTTGCTATATTTAAAATTAAGCCAGTAACTTGTTGCTTGCCCTAAATAGGCTTTAAATAGAAGGGATACAGGTTACAAAAAGCTACTTTGTACCCATTCCCTTAACCATGAAAATAAAGCGTCAACATTATACCCATTTTGTCATTGGTGTTAAAACTGTTCATTTCACTATGGAAAATCCTCAAATGTACTGAACATTACAAGTGGTTATAGACCAGTCAATTGATAGACATGTCATGGAAAGCTCATTTGGCTCCAGTGATACACTAATGATGCCGAAACAATCTTGTGCAGTCCTAGTGGTTACTTTTTTTAAGATCAATGACATTCAAGGCTGAATTACTTGGTTAACTTGAGATTTTGAGCTTAAATTATTTCCTCCTCTTTTTAGGCTGTGGCCTACCGTCAGATGTCTCTGCTGCTGCGTCGTCCCCCTGGACGTGAGGCCTACCCAGGTGATGTGTTCTATCAGCACTCGCGTCTGCTTGAGAGAGCTGCCAAGATGAACGACAACTTCGGTGGTGGCTCACTTACTGCCCTGCCTGTGATTGAGACACAGGCTGGAGACGTGTCTGCTTACATTCCCACCAATGTCATCTCCATCACTGATGGACAGGTGTGACTAGCCAGTTTGAACTGTGGCATATATGTTCAAAGGCATGTGAAGCACATGCAATGTAGTTTAAATCTGAAGTTAATGTGTTCATTCTGCTGTTTGAATATGCAGATTTTCCTGGAGACAGAATTGTTCTACAAGGGTATCCGTCCTGCTATCAATGTGGGTCTGTCAGTGTCCCGAGTGGGTTCTGCTGCCCAGACCAGAGCTATGAAGCAGGTAAGTTTGTGGTAACGTTATTACAAGATGTTAATTGGCAGATTGTAATGAAAATTGGGGTGGATGAAGATGTAAATTGGCCAATTCTGTCTAAAGCTTTATTCTATATTAAATCAGTTCAAGGTTCTTTTGTTTGAACCGTATACAGTGCTGAAGCAGTTCTACATGCAATGCTGTTTAGTAAAGGTGCTTCCATGGAATGTCTATACATAGCCTTCTCTGCCCTGTCAAAAGCAGTTTCTTGATATCCTCTCAGCTTATCTAAAATTGTACAATGCTTGCTTCATACTTTTGAGTACCAGGAGTAACGTTTATGCCATGTTTGGTAGGTGGCAGGCACGATGAAGCTGGAGCTGGCTCAGTATCGTGAGGTTGCTGCCTTTGCCCAGTTCGGCTCTGATCTTGATGCAGCCACCCAGCAGCTGCTCAACAGAGGTGTCCGGCTTACAGAGCTGCTGAAACAGGGCCAGTATGGTGAGTTGCCAGTTTGTATTGGTTTCCATACAGCTGCTTAAACTAAACTTAGCCTGTACTGACCAGTTCAGGATGGTGTGGAAGGAGATCAGAATGAACTGTAATTTAAGTATTCTGCATACATTTACAGCGTTTGAGGAACGGATTTGTGCTAGATTGACTGCAGACATCACTTAATTGATGTTGTCATTACCTAGTGAGCACCCTTGCTGCCTGCTTCCTTTTGAGTTACTTGAACATGCATGCACTTAAGCGATTAATGTCTCTAAAATGCTGTTACATTTCTAAATTCTGACCTTGATCAGAATTTAATATCTTTGAAGAACAGTGTGAATCAAAGGGCTATGAATGTAGCTCAACTGGTAAATGTACAAATGGTTGAGTCAATGCAGTGGTCTAGTGGCTAGCTGATTGAACATCAGACTAACATCGCATTAAAATGAATAGATTTTTATAGCTTCCAAGCTGGCTGTTATTTTAGTACTAGTTGAGATCAGGGCAATACCAAAATGCTGTTCCCATTCCTGCATCTTAATTTTTTAATTAATTTTTTTAAAAGCTCCCATGGCCATTGAGGAGCAGGTAACTGTCATCTATGCTGGTGTGAGAGGCCATTTGGACAAGATGGAACCCAGCAAGATCACCAAATTTGAGAAAGCCTTCCTGCAACACATTCTCAGCCAACACCAAGACCTGCTTGCAACAATTCGGTAATGTTCGACCCTAATGCTAATGTTGGTCTTTAAAATTTCTAAAATCATGACTTGAGGTTAACACTTTGTTCTGTTGCAGGGCTGATGGTAAAATCTCTGAGGCAGCAGATGCCAAGCTGAAGGAAGTTGTGCTGAACTTCTTGTCTAGCTTTGAGTAACGTTCCCCATTTTGATCGTCTTGTCCGTGTCTGCTCCAGTTTAAGTTTATATGACAGTCAAAATTCAGGTGGCACATGTTCAATGTACAGAAACTTAACAATAAAGTGTTCCACACTACATGCTGTCTGATTCTTGGTTTTGCCTAGGGATGTTTGACTTGTACCTAATGTATGAACAATATCTTGCCTTATTTGGTCTATTTAAATATAACAGAAGTTAAATAAGTTGATCAACTGTACATTGCCCAATGTTGTGGCACTTTTGCCACTAAACAAAGGATGGGTTCACTTAAGGGAGCCTCCTTATGGTCTAAACTACATCACAACTGTTCTGTGACTGTACCTGCCATTTTATTTTAAGGTATACTGCTCAAATAAGTGGATATTACAAAGTAAAATGTACCCAATAAAAGATCCCCTAGTTTGAGCCAAGTACAATATCAATGGAGAAAAATCCAATACTGAAACCAGCAGTAGTAACTTGTTTATTGGGTTCAAAATTCATGATCTTTACCCAAGGTTAAATTTAGACCACTTGCTATGTATATTAAAATATTTTATTCAGTCAATGACACTGTCACACAAATTCAATTAAACGCAAAGTAAATTGTGAAACTTTAAGGTGTAGCTCCATTAGTGAAGTGATGCAGAAAATGACCTAAACACGTGCATGCATAAACATGAACCAGTGCATATTAAATCATTGTGACTAAACATAAACAAGTGGGTGCTTAAACTCCTGATACAGAAAAACTGTGCAAGTGAACATGATTTTATAAACGTGAACTAGTGTCAAAGAATTCAGAGTCAAATTCTGTGTCTCTTCCTCTTAAGTCTACAGTAAGTCCCAGAATTTAAACACAGTAATTCTGGGTAACACTGTAGAGCGATGTTACACCCAGTACTGTCTGGTTGTGATTGGTGGTGCATGGTGTCTGTGTTTGGGAACGTGATTTTGAGTGACGTAACTGGGGTCGTAATAATCCCATTCGAGACCAGATGCCAGGGTGGAGCCAGGAAAACCGTCGCTGTCCGCTGATAGGATGCGCAAAGACACACCTGAACAAGTATGTGTACATATTTATATTCTACATTACACACCCCTTAAATGTGCTAACAATTACCTGTAGTCAAACAGCAAAATCATGACCATTCGATCAACGTGTCACTTTAAAGATTGAGGTCTAAACAATTTGAACAAGTAATAGATATGTCAAATAAAAGGTTTAGCATATTTTTTATACTTGTGTCATCTAATTAAATTCTAAAAACCCTGGCTAAGGGTTTCTCCTCCCTTTGCCTAGCTGGCACATGGCTTTCCTGCTAGCCCAACTAAGATCAAATGGATAAGAAAAATGAAAGGATTTGAGATTTGTATTTTGTGAGATCACGTCATGTGCTCGAGAGTTCGAATTATACCAACTCAGATGATTGATTTGAGCACATGTTGCTCAGTAATTATTCACTTTCATACCAGCTTGATCCTGATTAGGGCTGCGTGGAAACTGGTGCCTAGCTGACGACACATTATATGCACTCACATTATGACCCTTTAGAGACACCATTTAACCTTATACAAGTCTTTGAAATGGTGGGGTGGGGGGATGCTTTGGTGGGTGGGGAAAGAGTACCCAGGGGATACGTGGGGAGAACATGCACATTCCTGCTCAATCAGTTAAATCTGAGAGGTCTGTAACTATATGAGGAAAAAGGAAGCTGCATGGCCACATAATACATAAACTAATTAGTAAAAACTGCCATTATGTCTATTTTAAATGTTTACATTAACTGCCACTTTAAAATATTGTCTTATGAAATGATATAATAAAATAGTTACAAAAATGTGATGGGTGTACTCACTTTTGTGAGATACTGTACTTTATAACAGTCTAGAATTCGGATGCTGTGTAGATGGTAGCGTTTCACTTGTGTTTTCAAAGGTCATTTAGCAGACGCCCTTATCCAGAGCAGTCTTACAATTAATACGGTCTTACAATCTAAGCTGTGGGTTAAGGGCCTTGCTCAAGGACCCAACTGTGGCAGAGGTGGGATTTGAACCCTAGTTCAGTAGCTTAACCACTAGGCCACCACAGTCACAGCCACCACAATATTAAATGGCGCATACTTATATACCATAAAAACCATCACTAATGTCTAACTGAGGGTTGCTAAGGGCTAAAATTCCCATGAATCCAGGCAGATAACAATGCCCAGACCTTTACAGAAAATATGATCTAAACCCTGGAAACTCAACCCCTCCAACCATTTAACATAAAGCCCTGCACACTAATGACTAAAGTAAAAATAGACATTGAAAAAGAAACTTGTGTTCATCCAACCTAGTGAAATCTATTGTATTAATAAAGTCAAAGATCCTTAAATCTGTTCAAAACTCACCTGCACTGGCACCAAAGTCACTGTCCAGGCCAGGCCCAGCAGCTGAGAAGCTTGTGGATGCTATAAAGCAGGACGTCTCCTGTGGGATGCTGCTGACAACCTCGCCCTCCATATGGACCTTATCGAGTGAGATCAGGTTCAACTCTATGGTGCTACTCCTGCGCATTTTTACAGGAATTTGATCCTGTTTGCAAACAAACAAACACACAGTAAGAGAAATCCAGTAGAATGACGCAACTATGCTTTCGATTTTTTTACATAAAATCGTTTAACGTCCATTCAATCAATGAATCTTAAGACCTCTGTCTTAAATCTATTCATTTCACGTCTGAATGACAGAAAACTAGGACGAGCAACATAAGCTGACATAAGAATTGCTGTTTTGAAATTCATAAACAAGGTATTTTTCTACTTTCAAGATGTCTCACGTTTTATGAATGAATAAGAATGACTGTATATTACAGTACTGTACTACGTTTTCAAATGGTGTTTTAATGAATATTATTATTTAAAATGTGACTATTGGTTAACGTCAATTTTGGTCAATGGCATGTTTCACAGGATGTAATGAGGATGTTAAAAGGCATTACTGTACAGTTGAACCCCTTCATCTAAATGCAAATCGCTCTTGGGAAAACAATTCATATTAATGGTGTAACAATGCAAAAACAGAAGTGTCAATTGCAATTGGAATCAATTGCAATTCCATTATTCTCACAGACACACATCCTGTCCTTAATGAGAATCTATTTTATTTATTTTAATTGCAGGGGAATAAAGTTCCTTATTGTTTAATCTTTTACAAAAAAAAGTGCACGTTATTTGGATTTGTTTTTCTTCAGAAACAAAAAAGGAATGTTTTTACTTGATTATTTAAAATATGGTGAAGCTCCAGTATGGCATTTTGTTCACAGTTTTTAACCTCTAACAATTTATTTGATTTGCAGTGGATTTAAAACGTATGGAAGAAAATGTGCATTGTCTTGCATTGCTTACACATCAGGAATTTAAGAAATTATTTACAAAAAAAGCCTTTATTTTCATAGTTTCCTATGGGGAATCCCCTCGTTACATCAACTAGTTCATTGAGGGAAAATTGATACCCATTGAGCAGCAGTTCATTCATTCATTGTCTTTCTGCTTATCCTAGTCAAGGTCACAGGAGAGGCAGTGCCACATCCAATGTAGAGCATATACACTCACACACTAAGTGCACTTTAGAAACACCAATTAACCCAACAAGCATGTCTTTGGATTGTGGGAGGAAACCGGCGTATCCGGAGAAAACTGATGAAAGTACAGGGAGGACATGCAGACACCACACAGGCGGAGCCCAGGGTCTGGATCAAACAGGGAATCTCAGAGCTGTGAGGCAAAAGTGCTAACCACTGCACCACTGTGCTGCCCCCAAGTATGATGAAATGTCTTGTTGTCTTGTTGTCCCCTGGATGAAAATGTCTTGTTGATGCCAGAGTTCAAAGAAGATTAAGGAGTGGTTTGAGATGATGTAAATAAAACAGTAACTCAAATAACCACTTATTACAACTTGATACAATCTAGAAAATCATCCCTGAACACACAACACATCAGACCTTAAAGCAGGTGGGCTACAGCAGGAGAAAACCACAATGCGTGCCACTTCTGTCAGCCAAGAACATGCAACTGAGGCCAGAATTTGACAACAGAAAATTGGAAAAACATTGCTTTGACTGATGAATCTGGATTATTTCTGTAACATTCGGATGGTAGGGTCAGAATTTGGCATGAACCAGTTTTTTCTATCCTAGTTCTGGAGCCCCAGTGCTCTGCATGTTTTAGTGATTTCCCTGCTCCCAGCACACCTGGTACAACAACTTTTCTTATTGACGATCCCACTAATGAGTTATGATGGGTGTGTTTAAACAAGACCAGCTTGCTGTGTGCTAGGTAGGGCTCCAGGACCCGGATAAATCCATCCATCCTTATATCACCAGTTCAGGATGGTTCTGGTAGTGTAATGATATAATGATATTTTTGGCACACTTTGGGCCCCTTAATACCAATCGAGCATCATTTAAACACCGCAGTCTAACTGAGTAGTGTTTGTGACCATGTCCATCGCTTTATAACCAGTGTATCATCTTTTGATGCCCACTTCCAGCAGGATAACACACTTTGTCACAAAGCTCAAATAATCTTAGTGAGCACCTTTGAGATGCAGTGAAAGGGGAGCCACGCTTGCTGTGCATGGGTAGCATACGGTTTCATGACTTAACTCAAAACAATACACAAATGCACAAATTAAATATACTGGTTTATTTGCCTTTCACATTCTAATCTGCCCAGCCCCAGAAAAATAAACGGAATTAAGATTGCATCCAAATTTGTTGCTAGTTATGGATCAACTTTTCAGGTCTAACTGGACATTAAAAATGAATGGATTGAAAGTACAAAATGTGACAATGATTAGGGAAGGAGAAGTGGTTTTAAGAAACCTGACCAAATTTTACTGTCAACACCAATCGCTGAAGATTTATTCAAGCACTGCATAGGTTTAAGGAATACATGTTTATGTATTATAGGTCACAGGTCCATCGCCTAATACTACTCTGCCCACTCATGGGCACAGCCACCTGTCTGCCATGTGGGACCCTTATAGTCCTTTTTTGAAAACCAAAATATGGTCAATAAGTACAAACCAATTAGCTCAACTGGGGATATAACTTCAGAGAGGTTCCCCAGTCGACGACTGGTTTCGAGATGATGTAAACACAACAGTAACTTAAAAAAACACTTAATACAACCAAGGTATTAAGAAAATCATCTCTGAACACGCAACACATCAGACCTTGAAGCAGGTGGGCTACAGCAGCAGCAGAAGACCCCTTTGTGCAAGTTTTTCAAGTTACTCAAGCACTACATGGGTTTAATTAATACATGTTTATATATTATAGTTCACAGTGCCACTGCTTAATACTACTCTGCCCACTCATGGGCACAGCCACCTGTCTGCCATGTGGGACCCTTATAGTCTTTTTTTGAAAACCAAAATATGGTCACTAAGTACAAACCAATTAGCTCAACTGGGGAGCCAACTTCAGAGAGGTTCCCCTGAGGACTGGTTTAAAGATAATGTAAACACAACAGTAACTCAAATGAACACTTAATACAACCAAGGTATCTGAAAATCATATCTGAACACACAACACATCAGACCTTGAAGCAGGTGGGCTACAGCAGCAGAAGAAGTACAAACCAATTAGCTGAACTGGGGAGATTTCGGAGAGATTCCCCAGTTGAGCCTATTGGTTTGCACTTTTATGATAATATTATTATTATAAAATATTATTATACTTCCCAAACAAGGAGACATGGTTTGTAATATGGAGCTGTTCTGAACACCGTGACTTCAGTCTACAGATTGAGCTCGCTCTTTTTGGGAGCAGTACAAACAGGAGTCAGACCCCTTACCCTGTTCGGAGTTAAGATGTGCTGCACCGGGGAATTCAGCGGTGCGACGTTGGCTCGCTCGGTTTCCGAATCGCTGGACTGCAGTAACACCGGGGCGCTTCTCCTCCAGGCACGTGAGCCGCGGGACCCGCTGGCGCCCAGCAAAGTGCTTGGTACGCGCAGCGAACCGGAGCCCGCATACGTAGCTCCATCCGGCCGCGCGAGAACCTCCGACCTGTACCGTTGCCCGCACGCGGCCCTCCTCTCCGCCGAAGACGTGAGAGAGGACGTGACAGGAGGCGCGAGGATCGGCTCCGAGGCGGACACGTAGTTGTTTTTTCGGGCTGGGCCGAACGAAGGGTCGTCGGAACAGTGGGCAATTCTCTGGCGCGTGCATAACGACGAGTGCAAGAACAAAGTCTCGGAATCGCACCGCGCCCTCTTTCTTTTCCTCGCGCAGAGCAGAAGTTTGTATCCCAGCAGCAGGCAGTTGAGGAGCAGAAGTAGAACCACGCAGGGGATGAGCACGAGGAGAAGCAGCGTCAGACTGGACACCTGCAGGCTCTCGCGCAGCTCTGACGAAGGCACAGCCGTTACCAGCTGAGACATTTCATCACAAATTAGGTTAAGAAAAAAAAATAAAAACGAAACTGGCAATAAAAGGTTGGGATTTCGAACTAGGTTTAAACTAAAAACAACAATACCGTCGACGGTGTAAACAAAACCAATGTGGTTTTTTTTTTTACGTTGATTAGCTGAGACAGAACGCACTGAAGCGATACCGCTGCGCTGTTTGAGATTACAGGTGGAGGAAGAACTAACAAGCTACAGGCCAATCTGACTTTAAACGGGGCTTCACGAAAAGCTTCGAAACATATCACAAACTTACCGCATATTCACCTGTGTAGATTATTAGGTATCTCCGTTAACCCAAGGATCAACTTTTAACTTTTCAAAGTTTTATCCTGAACGGCTAAAAACACTCTTGTGATTCAGCAGCCTCGGTGCGTGAGGTACAAATGGCGCGCCTGGTTTAAAGTCAAATAAGTCACCTAACAAATATTTCCTCTGACTGATATACTATTGCTTTTAAAAAACAATTGTTTATATTTATTTCACATGCCGTGTTGTAATTTAGACACGTTATTGTACAGTCTTTATTTTTGGTGCCACGGCATAAGAATGTAAGGTATATTAGACTAATAATAATAATAATAATAATAATAATAATAATAATAATAATAATACAACTTATTGAACAATTTATTTAACCCATGCTTGGGGTTCCGTGGACTTTTTAAACACTCTACATTGCAAAAGGTGTCATTTAGTCACCAGATGGCGCCAAAGACCATATTGGGAAAATATTTGCCCAATTATTTGACAGAATATGGTACATAGGTCACGGTTAGTCTACATTTTATCTGAAAACCTGTTGGTCGATTATTCATTCATTCATTCATCCATTCATTCATTCATTCATTATCTTCCGCTTAATCCACATGGGGTCGCAGGCCAAGCCGGTGCCCACCTGGCAACTCTAAGCGCAAGGGCAGGAACAACCCTAGAAGGGGTACCAATCCATCATAGGGCGCACACACACACACGCAGTCATGCACACAGTCATGCACACAGTCACACACTAAGGGCCACTTTTAGAGACACCCATTAACCTAACACGCATGTCTTTGGACTGTGGGAGGAAACCGGAGTACCTGGAGTAAACCCACGCAGACCATGGGAAGGACATGCAGACTCCAAACAGAAAAAACCCAGGCTTTGAACCCAGGACCTTCTTGCTGTGAGGCACCAGTGCTACTTACCAAGCAACCGAGCCGCCCCTCTTAGTTGATTATATAATTGTAAATAATAATCTTGCATTACAACCTATAATTGTTATATCCTGCTCACAATTTTCGTGAGTAGGATATTTACATTTTGAAGACACCCTTACTTAGAGCAACATACAACTGATATATGCAAATATGCTTTAAGTTTTTTTCTCGAGTGCCGAACAGTGGCAGATTGCCAGAGGTGGTTTGAGCTCTTGACATTCTGGCTCATAGTCCAGTATCTTAACCACTAAACTACCACCATATTCTACCATATTTGTGGAACAATTCAAGTAGATACTAAAAATAGGTTAGACTGAATAAAATTGGCAGAGCGCCTGAATACAAACTTGTTTGCAATTATGACTGGAAGTGGGCAGTGAGAGCATATAAAGCCAACATAAGTCCATCCATACTGAACAGGGAGGCAGACAGATTCAATTATGTTGAGCTCTGTTGCCTAGCAACAGCAGCTGAGAGTTTTTCTACAATTCTACCATTTGCAATATTTTATATTAAACTCTCACCAACCAGCTACGCAATATTTATTGGTAATATTTGTTAGAGTTATCAGCGCCTTTATTACTGTAACATGCAGTCCCATGCACTCAGGACTTTCTAACCCTTCAGAGAAAGGTTAACAAAGATGCATATCTGACTAGTAACCAATCAAAACTGCTCATTAATATGGTTCCTATCTACATGCCCCCATGCCCCTTCTGATAATATTTTAAAGGGTTCAGTAATGTGAGTCTGTTAACAAACGTCCAAGAAATCTGACCAATCAGAGTTACACAGAGTAGATTTTAGAGTCTATCCCTTCTCAGCATAGCGCAGAAGGTGCTATAGATTGGTCAGTCATAAACAAATGCCACTGTCTTTACACATGCTAATTTGCCTAGATAATAACAATCTGTGACTTGCAAGGTCAGCCAAGTCTACCATCATAGTAAAATGTTCTGGCAAAGGAGCAGAGGATGGACTTGGTCTTCAAATAAGCCTGGGACTGGTGAGTTTGGGTTTTTTAATGTTTGGCTTCTCAGGTATGCTGTACACATACTGTACTTTGTTAAATGGCTACTTTATTTTTAAATGCATTACACAGGAAATTAAGTTATAAATAAACATTATTGTGCGCTTTTAGTACATGCTACATCTGTCATTTGTAGTTTGTGAGCTGCAAAACAAATGCAATTGTGATCTGTATTTTAAAATTATAATATATATTGTATACTCTTTTATTTATTATTTGGCCTATAAAATATTGTATTTTAATTGTATATCAAGTTCATGTTTATGTGGTAATCAAATGTGGTTATGTGGTGCATCATGTCGACTAATCATGGCAGCAAAAATGCCATATTTTAGGGGTTTGAGCTTTTAGTGTTTGAACTAAAGAACATTCTTTTGTTATATATCCCCATACAGACACAAATTTAAAAAACTCAGACGTTTGGTGTACTTTATTAAAGAAAATCTTTATTTGTATTAAAAAAGCATGCATTTATACAGCCATAGCCTACATGCCATGTTAAACAGCACATTTAAATCTTCATAATGTTAACTTTTATAAATAATTCATTGAAACATGACACAGGTTCTCTCATAGAGACTAATTCATTGACGATTCTGTACACAAGTACAAATTTGTCATGGTTGAAAGCAAGTAGAGACAGTCATTATAGGAACAATTTCCTACAGGAGCCCACTGAGCCCTCTCCCGTTGAGCATACAACTTCCTATCTAACAGGAAGTGCATTGATGCTTTCGAGTAGCACCTTTGTGTATCAGTGTGTGCAGTGTGTCTGTTATGACCATATTTTTAAGTGGTTTGTATGTTTGTTTGAAGACTATATGTATGATGCATTCTATCTTTGACAATAGTTGGTCTACAGCCCAGCACACAGAATGCCTCACAGAGACAAAAAGTCGATACTTCAGTCCATACTTCATCCATCAGTTGAATCTATTCATCTGTCTGTTGACATTGTCCCAGGCTGTGCTTGATGATCTCCTTGCTGGATGGTGGGATGCGCTCAGGAAACACCACCTGGAATTCGACCAATAGGTCACCGCGCTGACCAGGGTTTTTGACCCGGGGAAGCCCCTCTCCTATTAGTTTTCTCACTGAGCCAGGCTTGATAACATCACTGCATGGGACGGGCTTCATCTGTCCGTCAAGTGTGGGGACACTAACAGTACATCCACATAATGCCTATGGAAAGCGAGAAGAAGAAAGATGGTTATTTTCATCATACAGAAAGTCAGTATTGGTTCACAAATGCAAAATGCTTATCATAAGTATCCATTGTACCAGGGTTATGAACATGAGAGTACAGCTGTGAGAGACTGTTGTATGCGATGCTTCTAATTTTAAGTGAACTGATATATTTGAAACAATGCAATCCTGTACTAATAAAGTCTTCAGTGTTTCCAACTTAGAGAAGACCATAACCAGGTTTTCGGATTTCATAACGTTTGAATTCATTTCCATACAGGAGAATGTGGGCCAGAATGAATGAACCACTCGTGTTATGCAACAAGCCGATGAGTGTTGCTAATGTGTTCCTGTTCTCTTGTTCTCGGCCGAGTGGGAGACAGCAAAGGAGGAGGAAGTGTGTGGGAGACAGACAAGGGAGGGTGAGAGATGAGCATGAGGCAGGAGAGAGGGATGGAGTGAGGAGGACTGTGAGAAAAAATGCCAGAGAGGAGTTACTTGGATGTGATGAGTGTGATTGTGCGAGACAGACTGAGAAAAATGAGAGGGAGGGAGAAGAGTGAAAAGGTGAAGATGGAGGTATGAGGATGTGCTGAATGAGACAGATGAAGGTTAGGAGAAGAAGGCAATGTGAGATGCAGATGGTAGGGAGGTAACTGAAAGAACAGAGAAGGGCGGAGAGTGATTATAGAAAGTCACTGAGATGGTGAAAGACTGAGAAATGATGAGAAATGATTGTAAGAGAACAAATGTAGGAGAGAGACTGAGAGAGAATGACTGATAGATGAGAGAAAAAGAAAAGGTCAGTGACTGTGAATGACTATGTGTGAAGATGCTAAGAGCAGCAGAGCGGAGGTGATGAGGGGGAATCGGTGGAGGAGTGTGTGTTTGCAAGTCTGCAGGAGAGAGGCAGAGTTTCTAAATTTAGCAACGGCACTCTGCAGAGGCTTATCGACTGGCAGAGACTGCGTGGGAGGAGAAGAGGACAGGCTGTACTACTAACAGATGCGTGCACATGAGAACACACTCTCACCTCTCGCAGAGTGATGGTGGCTGTATACACAAGGTTGGAGCCTTCCCGTCGAAAGTGGGCATGCTTCTTTTCTCTAACCACGAACGTGAGGTCACTGGGGGCATGACCTGACAACTGATGTCCCTCGCCTTGGAACGTGATCTTCGTACCTTCCTTCCACCCTTTCTTTACCTCCACGTCAATCACTCGCTCCTCTTGCTGAATCGTGTTCTTGTCACCATGCCTGAGCCGCGTGACCTTAACGCGCTTGGTCACACCTGTCAGGATGTCTTCCAGTGTCACGTGCAGGTCATGCACTTCGGCCACGCCTCCAGGGTGGGGCCCTGTCTTGTTGCCATGGTGACGCCCCAGATGGGGCTGGGGATTTTTCAAGAATGGATTGAAGAGGTCTTCATCTGAGTCGAACTCAAAGTTGAAAAACATGCGCCAGGCATGGGAATCAGCCTTGGGGCCACTGTGGGCAGGGTCTGATTTGGTAGAAGAGGTTCCACCTTTAGACAGACCTGGAGGAGCAAGATAGATTGTATGTGTTATTGTTTGAAGGGCATTTCTGCTCAGTAAAACATTTTCGGGTGTGGTTGTGTCACAGCAATTCTGTGTGTGTGTGTGTGTGTGTGTTTGTGTGTGTCTTTGGTGTTTTCCCTGCTTAAATACACTTTAGATTCAGCTAATTAGATTTAGCTGTTATCAGGGAAATCAGCAAAGACACTGTTTAAATCTCTATTTTTGTCCCAGTGTTACTTCAGTAGCATCGTGACTCTGAGATTCCTACCTTGCTGGTCATATAGGCTGCGTTTCTCCGGGTCTGTGAGGACCTCGTACGCTTGTGCGATCTGTTTGAATTTCTCCTCCGCGTCTGCATCTGAGTTTTTATCAGGATGGTAGCGCAGTGCCAGACGCTTGTATGCACGTCTGATCTCCTCCTCGTTGGAGTCGCTCGAAACCCCCAACACTGCATAGTGATCTAAACACACTGGAGACGCTGGAGGGCTGGGTGTCTCGGGGTCCTCATGCACCTCCTGTTCAGGGAAAGAACAAGAGAAAGAACAAGAACAAAACCATTAGAGTCACTGTAATGAAACTAGTACTTTTTTCCTGAAATATATGCATCCTGGAAGTTCAGGTGGATTTTTCACTCAAGGAGGATAGCATAAGAGGGTATACAAGGGTACTGGCATATTTGGATATTTTAAATAATAATACCTAAATTACAGCATTACTATATGCAAAACAATATACTGGTTAACTACTTCCAGGAGAACAAATATATATTCAGAACTACAAATTACCTTCAATAATACATTGGTATGATACCTATGATTCTCAATAAGTAATTCAATAGAATTCACTTGAAAAAAAATACATCACTTTTACTTTGTTTCTTGTTAAAGGCTAGGAAAGACAACTTAACCTGCTAAGTTTATAACTACAGTTTTGGGGACACTTACCTCCGAGGACCAGCTCTCCTCGCCGTGGATCACGCGGACCTTGCATTTGACGTTCTTGTGCTTCACGCCGAACTGCGTCCAGATAAGAACCATGATGAGAGTTAGTGGTGCTGATGCTGCTGCGGCTGAAGCTCGAGCTTGGTAGAGCTACTACTGCATCTTTCCGCCGATGCCGGCGCGCTTTTATACCTCCACAGCAGACACTCTAGCCACCCACGCTGCGTGAGCGAGCTTTCCCGGCCCCTCCCATCACCTGCACTCGAGAGGGAATACCGAGCTGTTCTCGCGCGCTTATTGGGGGGCTGCGGCAGCATCACGCGCGCAATGGTGGCCCGCCGTTCCATGTGAGGAAGCGCTTCCGGAATTTTAAAATAGCAGCATCTCTCACACATGCACACACACACACACACACACACACACACACACACACACACAGCCCGCTCCGTTCTGCTCTCAGATTAGGCTCCTAATGTGATAGATGTGGCGAGACGGGAACTGGTAGTGCTTGTGCTATCTTTTTCTCTTTGCAAATGAATAACATTAGTTGACAATAATCATATGTGGGTTCATGTAGGTTATTTAACAGACCTAATATCACTGCAGCCAGGAAGACTGTGCATTATGTCTGCAAGAGTTTAAATGATATGTATATGTGAAATATACTTGTCTTTTAATAGTGCATTTGTGTTCTGCATACTTCCTATGTACCTTTTATTTAAGCCTATTCATTAAAATAAGGCTAATTAAAATATAAACACACACCAGCGTGTATAAGTTCGGTAAATTACAGTGTACAGTATGCTATGTATTAATAGTAATAGTGAATATATAGCATATGTAATGTACAATATAGCTAAGTGCCACAATATCCATCCATTTATTTTCTTCCGCTTAATCCACACAGGGTCGCAGGCCAGCCAGTGCTCACCTGGCAACTCTTGCAAGGGCAGGCGGGGCGCTAATCCACCGTAGGGCACACACACAAAGTTACGCACACAGTCACACACTAAGGACCACTGTAGAGACACAAAATAACCTAACACGCATGTCTTTGGACTGTGGGCGGAAACCGGAGTACCCGGAGTAAACCCATGCAGACACGGGGAGGACATGCAGACTTCACAGAGAAAGGACCCAGGCCACTCCACCCTGGGATTGAACCTGGGACTTTCTTGCTATGAGGCAGTGCGATGCTACCCACCAAGCCACCATGCTGCCCTACACCAATACTTAGTAGCCTTATTAAAATAATTGACTAAACAAACCAAATACACAGTTAAGTCTTTAAACTCAAAGCATGTCATTTCAAAACGTGATAAGACAAAAAAAAAAGAACACACAGATGAGTATGAGTTTAAAGAAATCAAGTTAGCAAAATCCATTCACTGATGCGGTGCGTTAAAATAAAGGCCCCATGCAGGAATCATCTAAAGTTACTCTTTTGACTTTGTGAGACTTTTTGCTTTAATACTAATTGCTAATCTAATAGTATAGTTCCAGGATAGAAGTTCTAGATAAAAACAGTTTCTTCAATTTGTCCACCAATTTAGCACACAACTCAGCAGAGGTTTAAGGGGAAGCATTTGATTTTTTTCAGTAAATCTGTTCCAAACTCAAAAACTTGCTTTAATAGAACAGGTATTGTACTTAACAAATTTTGTGTGCAGCAGATTTCACACCTTTACATTGGTGGGCGGAAAACTCATACTCTCACCCCCGCAGTGTTCCTGTAGTTTCAGAACACAAGCTTTCCCCTCACTCCAGTGTCTCACCAGTATTCATAGAATGGAACCCATCTATCTGTCCATTTAGCCATCCTTAAAACAGCAGTAAAAGAGACAGAAGAGAGACGAAGGCTAAAGCAGGTGAAAAAGATTCGTGATTGTCCAGTTCCACAAAGCAAAATACCACATACCTAAAAGGAAGAACATTGCTGCATTCACACAACAAGTAAAAGTGGTTTCTTTGAAACGTGTTAATTCCCTTTGACACTGCAGTGATGTCCTCCTGTCCCTATGTTTGACCATTTCTGAAGGAATTTCCTCATACAGAGCAGAGCAGTTATGGTCTTCTAAATCTTTATGACATCCGTTACTTCACCATTGAAAACCTCCTTTACTGCTCATTTTTCATTCTCCGTCGAATGCATTTATGGTGAATGTAGAGTTGGCTTTTTCAACTAAGTCACACTGCCCCATATCAGACATGTATCGGATTTCAATGCCACATGGCAGTGGCTCAAAATATTTAATTAAATAAAGAATTGAAAATGTTAAATTCAGTGGTTTTTTTCTGTATTCAATATAAAGAACAGACAATATTTACAGTCGATTCCGGTTAATGGGACCACATCGGGACGTGATCTTTTTGGTCCTAAGAACCGGCTGGTCCGATTAAACGAACATGCCCTATGTTACAAGACGGGACGTGCTATGTAACATATTAAATGTTTATT
>JAUZSU010124663.1:0-17624 GCA_034780255.1 Parotocinclus maculicauda | reverse complement strand
AAAAAAAGGGGGGGTTCAAACCCCCTGAACCCCCCCCCCCCCCCCCCTGGATCCGCCACTGGCATACATGTATTATTATTATTTGATTTCATGGGTTACGCAGACCTGCCTACCCGTACGAATCTTGCATATTTTTTCCCCATAGAACTACGAAAAAAAACCTAAGCCATATTATACGAATTTTGGATAATTTTACACCCTTTTCCTTTGCACAAAAAACGTCTCTTATAACGTCTCTGTAAACATGCACACTAGCTGAGACTGTTGCTTGGATCACAAGCGATTTTAACAAATATTTGTAACAAACACGCTGATAAGGGTCCGTTCGCGGCGTCAGTCGGCGTCAGTAATAGCGGCCGCACACTAGCGATTTCCGACTGCGATTTTTACGGATGACCCGATTGTTTTCAATACTGTCGTGTGACCGTGTACATGGTTGGTTATATGGGTCATTCTCTGAAAAAGTAACATTTTCAACCATGGAAAAACGCAAAATCCGAATTCAATTTTAAGACATTTTAACTTAGCAAATCAAATAAGTAATTACTACTGAATATAAATGCCAACTTTGAGAGCTTAATGACCCTTATTACTATTTCTATAAACAATTAAACAACGACCAACATGCACCATGTGTCTGTGCTGTTACCGTGACAATATCACGTTTTTTTCATTAAAAAAACATTTTCAAACTTGTAAAATTATTATCCAATTATTACATACACTCATTTTGCATATATTAATATATATATTTGATAGAATTGTATTGTCATTAATAATATATTACTAAAAATATAATACCTAAAATAGCTAAAGCATATTATTATTTTCTTAGTAAATAATAAATATTCAACTAATATTAGTAAATTATACTATAATTGTTATACTTGCTTGTATTAATGAGTACATTTTGCAATATTATATAGCTGGTAACAGGACAAGACAAATTAGTAACAGCATAGACACGTGTATTGTTGTGGATACACGAATTTCTGAGTAAGCTAACTCAACTTTTATTTTAAGTATTTCATCAAGTTTACTGCAAGGTTTATATGCAAAATGTATACTTATATTGTGTATGACAATAAACGTGAAATATTTCAACACTATCTGCAATTATGTGAGTTTACAATGACAAGAATTATGTGTTTTCAATATTGCTGCCTTCACACACCCATTTTCAGACAAAGAACACCTGTATACATACAATGCCAAACTGCATTATAATGTGTAGTATGTCTTGCCGAACAAAATATTCCCGCTCTGAATTCAAACAATAATTCACTCTTACCAAACTCAGCCAGAAAATAAGTAGATCTGTATCATTCCGAAAGCCTTCCTGTTAATGTCCCTGCTTAGTGCTCAGTATTACATGGGATAAGCAAGGACTGGTCAGCTTGGAGACTATAATGTGTCTAAGTGGGATATTCATGTTCCAACTGTGGCATGATATTCCAGTGAGTTGGCACAATACACTGTTGGAAACCCTGTCTACCACAAGCAAGGCATGTATGCACAAAACATGCAAATCGTGATATGAGTGAACTAATCTTGAAAGCGGTTTTACTAATCGTCATCAAAATTGCTTCCCATTACCCCACTCGGCCCACCTCAGAACTGCCTACAGTCCTATTGGACTGTCAGGGGAGATAACTCGAGGATGTTCCGATTGCCCGTTACCCATGAAGAAGACTAGTGCGATGATAATGGTTTGTTTAGGCTGTGACACGATGAAATCACATCTGTATACCTAAACTTATTGTTCAGCTTTCTTGGTCAAAATATAATTATTGATCCAATATGTTTCTTGTTATCAAACTCTATGCATTGCACATACTCAGGATATGATTAAATTGTTATATAACACAAAACACGTTTCCCAAAGCATTCACCTACATCATGATAAGTACGTATCTGTTCCATTTCATTAGTTTCAACATATTATGTTGACTCAAATTCAACATTATCAGATGTGTTCAATCTTATAAATATTCTAATAACCATTCCACTTCTTTATCAACATTCTGTTCACTCATCCTACTATTTAAACTACATTTAGTATGGCTGTGCTGTTACCAATATAATTCAAGCCACAAAACAATGCATGTGCCCAGCTGAGTATCAATATTGTGCAGCTGTCTAAAGCTAAATGCAGTTTATTCAATAGTTCTTCATCGTACAAATAATAATGACTGAAACCTCATTTAAATGCCATAACAAGTCTATGCTGCTGTCGACAATGTCTGTGCTGTTATGGACAATATGTCTGTGCTGTTACTTACTAATTGCATCATGAATAAAACGCCTCCCACTAGTCATCATATTAAAATAGCAGTGTTTGATGAAGACAATAGTGTGCAAGATATAATGAATACATAAAATGCATATTTTGACCAAATTTATTATGATTAAGAACATTTCTCTGACTAATTGTCTGTGCTGTTATTTGGGTTGTCTTTGCTGTTACGTTTTCCTCGGTAACAGCACAGACAGTAACAGTAAAGAGAATCAGTCACATAACTATATATATGTATACAATGACTTCACCCTATCACACATTGACATACACAAATTAGATTTAACCCTGACATTCCAAGAATCCTGTAAAGTTACAATTGTATTTACCGAGTTTGGGGGTCAAAAATGACCGGTAACAGCATAGACAACTAAAATGACACGCTCCAATCAGCGACACTTACCAGTTGTTTGAAAATATTTCACTATGCTGACAAATTTCTAGCACATATTTGAATGTTGTCACTAGACAGGACATGACTTTGAGACCTTTTTGAACTTTGTCACACCACACGGAGACACCGTTATTTCCATTTCCATTTCTGGTAACAGCATAAACACGAATCACTGGGACAGGGTTATTATGACGCAAAAAAACAACAACTAAGGACTAAATATTTTTTTTGGTCATTGGATCATCTTCCTGGATCGTTAGGAGACATGTAAACTATAAAATAAAATAGGCTAAAGTTGATTATAATAACGTTTTTAAATTAGGTAAAGATGTCTGTGCTGTTACTGGGACAAGCAAAAACGGTAATCTTTCGTCATAAAATATATTTTTTTTAGTAACTAAGATGATGGAAGAGATGATGGCCGCGCTCGATTCACGATTCCGGAACTGCGATTCCTATATGGGCCAATCGAATGCTTATCGGAATTAGCGGGAATTTCAACGTAGATTACCCGGCGAACCTGCCCGTGTAGATCTATATTATAATTAAATCTAGTACTAAATACTATCTAGTGGTGAGGATAGACTTTTCCAATCGGTGGAAATTATTGGAAACTGTTTGAATAACAATCAACATTTAAACTTAACATCATCAACGTATTAATATATTATCAGCTGTTTTAAATGTTTATCGACCCGTACGCGCCTCAGCAGTCACACGTGTTCCGAAGCAAAACGATAAAAATATAGGTTGTCAACTGTTGATATATATTAGAAAAGTGACAAATATATTGCACTAACCTCTTTCGTTCACCTCGCAAGTGTGAACTTGGAGCTTTCCTATTGAAACCAAAAAAGCTTGCAATCGCTACAGTGAAAAACAGTAGTCGCCGCCATCTTTGTGACGTCACGATTCTGCCCACACCACCTATTTCGCTAGGACTGGCGGAACTGTGCCGGGATTGAGTTCCATAGCGTTCGATTGAAATTCCAGTCCTGTCACTGATGGAATCGTGAATCGAACGCCCCCGATATTTTAGCAGCATATTTTGTGCATCTAATGGATATCTTAATTATAAAAAAAACTCTGAATGAAAGTAGGCAATACTTTTCTCGAAATCGTTTCCGGACAAGAAATGTTACCTTTTGCGAGAATGACCCATATAATAGTGTGGCATGAAATCCATTTCGTAGGTTATCTCGGTAAATACTTCATGGAATAAAAAAACAAAATAAATCCTTTTCTTATTTCATTTGCCCTAACCAATATATATATATAACAAAAATATTGCACCAGTAATATAGAATCTGTTTATATAACGATCACCAAATATTGTGAGTAGGTATTCTTTTATGTAGAGGGGCGACGATTTGCTCGATTTGCACGTGCTGATGCTCGTCTGCACATTCCCGTACGTGCAAATTCAGCCTATTTGACGAGCAAGGGACATAACTGACTAAACCTCGTCCTTGTTGTTAACAGGCAAACCGTGAAACCAGTTTCAAACCATAAACCTAAACCTAAACCAGTTTAAGTGCAACAAATACGCCCAAAGTCTGTCAATTTGAACTCTGACCGCAGCCAATCACAGCCTAGCCTGTCAACCCGTCTGAATAGTTTGCTGCTTACGTTGACTGCCCGTCAAGGTGAGGTCAAAGGGCAATCTGATTGGGGTGGGGCAAGAACTGACATAGATTGCTATATTTTTAACCTTACAATGTTTTAATTTTTGCATCATTGTATTTTGCTAGTAAAACGTAGCTTCGAATATACATCTTTTTCGTTTAGGGGCGTCTTGCCCCATAGGCGGGGCAAGACGCCAATGCCAATTATATTGATCATTTAACTCATGATGCCATTTTCATTAATCGTCCCGTTGCAGTGAACCGTAAAATATACTAAAAGCAATCGTATCCTTCGTCGTTTTATTACAGTAGAATGCATTCCTGGATCATTTGTACGCCAACAGAGAAAGACAAACATCCCATTCAAGAAATAACCTACGAATTTCAGTTAAAACTATCGAGTCCTATCAAGATATGACTAGTGTCTGTATTTTAGACATGCGAGTATCAATTACATCTATAGATTCCTATCAACATAAGACTAATGTATGTAATGTATTCAGGAACGTGAGTGCCAACTGAGAAAGTGTGGGCGTCTTGCCCCATAAGCACGTAGGCGTCTTGCCCCCAACACCTACATTTAGATAGGTGCATTATTTTATAAACTAGTGCAATACTGTGTGCTTCTGAACATTGTAATTGAAGCATTATGGATTGCTATACGAAATCATTCAATTTTCAATAAATTATATGCATTATTTAATTTTTTGGCAATAACCATAATTATTTCAAATGTAAAATTACTAAAACAATGACGAAAATTTATAAATTGAGTTTGCTTATTAAATATCATAGTTAGGCGTACCAAACTTCGCCAGGCCTGTTTTAAACTGAACATGATCACATCGTAATATAAATTACATAAAAACCGCCGCGCAAATTAGCTAATTTCGGAAAAGGCGTCTTGCCCCACCATATGTACTATAGTTTGGCATCGTATCTTATTGGTGGACAATTTAATGTGATTAACTAAAGATCATAAGTATTAAATGGGTTTACATGGCGTAGTTTACACCGACCAACTATATGCCTACTTTTCGTGACGTGGTGTTTTTCACATGCGACTTCCTACAATTTAGTTTCATGGTCAGAATGGAATTAAATCCGAGTCTGTGCAGGCATCGGTGATAAATCTTGAATAAATTGGAGCTGAACTAAACATGCAAAGTAGGCCTACATTTACTTGAGAATCTAAGGCAATTATACTTATCCACGTATTATGTCGTTACAAGGCGGTATGAGCTGTAGGCACAGTGAGAGGCCAACTAATGTCCGAGACGTAATTCAAGAACATATAATGCCGTTAAGATTTCCTGCGGCAACAGTTCGTCCAAGCAGACAGAGGCGAACGGCACATCATATTTGCCAACTGACTGTCGATTGAGTTTGAGTAGGCAATGTTTTTTAGATGGCACTTTCAAGGTTGTGAAGGCACCATTCTATCAACTGTTGTCTATTCATGCTTGTGTGCGCTCCGGTCAGTGTTCAACGATGTTGCCACTTGCCTTTGTGTTGATGTAGTAGAAGGACGACGGACTACCTGAAGGTCTGTCGCTGCCTGAAGACTCTCACTGTATGGCGCGTAGAAGGACGAGACTACCTGAAGGTCTGTCGCTGCCTGAAGACTCTCACTGTATGGCGCGTAGAAGGACGACGGACTACTTGAAGGTCTGTCGCTGCCTGAAGACTCTCACTGTATGGCGCGTAGAAGGACGACGGACTACCTGAAGGTCTGTCGCTGCCTGAAGACTCTCACTGTATGGGATACGCGATAGCGACAAATGTTTTTTCACAAGCAAAATGTTCCGGTTGTAAAAAAGTGTTACGGTTGTTATATAAATCTAAAGTGGTAAGTATTTTGCGGGAGACAAAACTAGTATTAAATCCACATAAATAATTGTAAATAGTTTTGTTTTTGATGTAGAATTGATTAATAACTATGAAATCATCAAAATTAGTCAATATATGCTTACACACATATTACAATAATGATCGCAAAGTGAATATTTGCTTGATATTTGTTGTATTATATCCAAAACAAATGTTTATTGTTCTTTTTACATATACAGTATTCCGATTAAACTTGCTTTAAATGACATTTTCTGTTATATAATATTAATATGACAAATATATGTCATTTTGTATTTGTTTTCATTGTAAAATAATAAACCTCTCATGTTCGGGTTGTTAGACATGTTTCGGTTGTTGACAATTGGGTTCCGGATTTTGACAAATGTAAATACTTCATGGAATGAAAGAATGAACAGACAAGTAGGCTGAATTTGAACGTGCGGGTATGTGAAGAAGAGCATCAGCACGTGCAAATCGAGCCTTTTCCCCCGTTTATTCTTTCGAACGTCGCCCCTCTGCATAAAATAATACTTGGTCAAAATATTTGGTGATCGTTAAATAAACAGATTTTTTATTACTGGTGCAATATTTTTAATTTTTTAATTTTGGTTAGGTAGAATGAAATTAGAAAATGGAGTTTTTTTGTTTTTCCTTCCATGAAGTATTTACCGAGATAATCTACGAAATAGGGGGGTCAATGCATTTCATGCCAAACTATAATAGTGGGCAGAATATAGTACGTATATTATTTAGTCTGATGTAGAGGAAGGCTATGTAGCACCTTGTAGTGAAATGTATGGTAACTTGAACACAGCCCTTGACCAAAGAGGTACACATGCTGGCTGAAGCCAGTTTTCTCGCCACACACAACTACATCATGGAAGTACAGTGTAACCATGGTAACTGGATGGAACCATTTATCTTGCTGGATAGTAAAACAAATAACAATTGCAAGTGAAGAGATCATTCTTTCCTTTATCTACAAGTAACAAAATAAATTATTTGCATACACATGGTAGAAAATATTAAAAATCAAAGTTTTCAATGTGAGAAAGTGGTATATATTTTAACAACTTTAACATGAATAGTTGGTGTTGACTGGTGACTCAAAGTGTAAAATACTTCTTGCCCTCGGTGGCTTTATCAGTAGACCATGTGATTACATACACAACACTGGATACACTCAAAGCTATCAGTAGACCATGTGATTACATACAACACTGGATACACTCAAAGCTTTCAGTAGAACATGTGATTACATACACAACACTGGATACACTCAAAGCTTTCAGTAGAACATGTGATTACATACACAACACTGGATACACTCAAAGCTATCAGTAGAACATGTGATTACATACACAACACTGGATACACTCAAAGCTATCAGTAGAACATGTGATTACATACAACACTGGATACACTCAAAGCTTTCATTGCAGAATATATACATACAAGGCCTGTATTTTCCAGTTACTAGTATACCAAATCATGGTTTACTGTGTAAAGACAGGAACTCAGGGGGATAATGCACAGGAACTCAGGCGGATAATGCACAGGAACTCAGGCGGATAATGCACAGGAACTCTGGTGGATAATGCACAGGAACAGGCGGATAATGCACAGATATGACACGACCCTTTTGTGCAACAAACCTTTGTAGTAATATACCAGTACGCGGCACATCAAATTAAATACTGGCATTTGTATACAGTATATTTCAAGTTATAAATACCTGAAGTATATACCGTATATATCAGAAGTGTAGACATACAGCTTATATACAGAGTCAATGAACATGGCCTTGAATAACATTAAATATCAGAAAAACATGTGAATATGCTTTCTCATAATATACAAATGGTATGCAATAAAAGTAATATCAGTTACATATTTACAAGTGACATATGTATAGTATATAAAATAAGTGGCACAAAACATCTCGCTGTTCAAATATTATTTTAAAACAATAACATTCTTTAATTTGCATAAATATACATATCATCTGCGAACCTTAAAGGCACAATTTAACAGAAACAATACTGTAGATTTGCAGCATTCGTGTAACTTTACAAACTTTTAACATGACAGTGTCGGATGCTTGTTAATTTGTTGAAATATTCCAAAATTTCACGAACACGACTATATTTATCTGAGCCGTGAATTTTGCACATCCACATGACAGAAAGATGGATATCCTGGCGGATCCTGGTGGATCCTGGTCAGTTGGCGTTATGTCCTCTGCATGGCGTCTTGAATAAACTTCTGGGTGTCCCACCTGTCATAGTAAACAACGGCTGCAGTCAATTGCTTCAATGACTGATTGACTCATCATTTGGGTAAAATAATTATATTACCATTAGATATTTTTTTGAATTGATATGAAAATTTTATAATTTTATCTAACTTTAAAATAATAATATTAATAATATCATCCATAAAAAACAACAACTTACTAGTAATAATAATAATAAAAATACATAAATGATAATTTACTTATACAGTCGACCCCTATATAACCGGTCGGTTGCGTTCCCGGTAAAATTGTGGGGATAACTGAATTTCCGGATATCTGAATTTGGCAAGAGTTGCCACTTTTCATGTAAATTATAAAACACAGATATAGATGACTTGACTTAATTTATCACACATACATGTATATACGATCAGTGCAGCGGTACCGGTGCAACATGCTATTATCTGCTGATAATACGTGGCTTTGTATTTATCTTCAAGACGCGGGACAGTATAGTTGTTGGCAGTGATAAGGATGATCGGTTAACTCAATTTCAAGTCCAGTCTAACTGACACTGATTACCGATTACGAGTGATGTTAAGTCCACTTTTAATCCAATGGAAATGATTATTCTCACCAGCTTTTGTAATGTACTGAAAACAATTGATTATTGTCCAAACACTGTCCCGTGTACTGCCGCCTTCGGTCTAAATGATGTTTTGACAACACGCTGCCCTACCTCATTTGCTAAACAAACAGCTGGTGTATTTAGCAATTCTTAGTTCTTTCATCGTCCGGTTATCTGAACATATATTATACTTAATTTGTCTATTTGGTTCCCAGATATGACCGACTGTAAACAGGAACCAAATTTCCGGTTATCTGAGTCATTTTATATAGGAAAATATTCGTTTCCAGTAAAAATCATCCGGATAGCGAGGGAACCGGTTATCTGATGTCCGGTTATACGGGGGTCGACTGTATAGTATAATATATTAATGTATATTGAAACAATATGCCGCTATAATAGAAATGTGGAAAATTCAATCCACAACAAAAGTCCTTGTTTTGAGGGCGATAAATGTCTGAACATTGGAGCACAATTAGTAAACAACATAGAAATATACCTGTTTGGGTCCTTTTCTGGCGAGCTTGCGAAGAAAGATAACTGGTTAATAAGTGTGGTCTGTGCTTGGTGTTGAGGGAAACGGCCCCAGCTCACCAGTTAAGAACATGTATTATTACAAGAGCGAGACATGTGCATATAACATGGAATTAAATGTGCAGGGTAATTATAACGATACTGTCACAAGAAATTTGGACTAATAATATAAGAATGTAATTACTGTTATAGTGAAGCACCTCTACAACTGCTCAATCAATCATAATATTTAAACAGACAATGACTAACCTAACATACCCCGAGACACACGCACACACTCGCCCGCACACACACACACACACAAATACGCACACACACACAAATAGACAGAGACACACACATACACACACACATGCATTCATTCATTCACACACACAAACACACACACACAAATATATATATATACACACACACACACACACAGACACAGACAGACACAGACAGGTGTGTATGCACATACACAAATACAATACGTACATTTGTTCAATACACATACGAAACAAGGTAATGATAATACTAATCTGTGGTACTTCTTTTCCAAACAATAACAATGGCCAGTGACATGTAGGGGCTGCTCCTTTCTAGCTGTTCTGTCT
Organism: Parotocinclus maculicauda; assembly: GCA_034780255.1. Lineage (NCBI taxonomy): Eukaryota > Metazoa > Chordata > Actinopteri > Siluriformes > Loricariidae > Parotocinclus > Parotocinclus maculicauda. Next base: position 7,464 of record JAUZSU010124663.1, on the reverse strand, counting down.
GTACTTTCTGCCCGACGCATGCGCAGTTAGCAAGGATCAACACTGCACAGTATAACTGCGCATTCACCGGACAGAAAGTACAGACAGAACAGCTAGAAAGGAGCAGCCCCTTATCCTTCCAGGGAGGGGTGTGCAGTTGAGGAGACATGGACAGAAAGTACAGACAGAACAGCTAGAAAGGAGCAGCCCCATATCCTTCCAGGGAGGTGTGTGCAGTTGAGGAGACATGGACAGAACACATTGCATGAAGCCATGGGACACTATTCTACTTTGCTTAGTGGTAATACTACCCGTGGGGAACTTCTCTGTCTTAGTTGTAAGAGGTGTGTACGGTATACTGTACACTGATTGGATCACATTTCTGTCCTGCAAAAACTGTGCAAATCTACCCTGATTTCGAGGACATCATATATACTGTAAATCACAAAATTAATGTGTCACTAAATTAATGCGACCTCTAGATTTTAGACATAAATGCGACACCAATAAAATGCGAACGGTCATGTCTCCATACATGTTGTTTCATGGTACTTACATTTAACCCTCTCCCTGCTGAAGGCGAGTTAACTTGCCCGATCACATGCAGAAATAGAACACTTTGATTTTATTCAGCAGGGAGAAGGTTAATGCGTAGCAATTAAATGCAACAATACGGCGGTCGCATTAATATTCTACTTGCATTAATTTCATGATTTACAGTATATATACTGAGGATAACATTACAATACAACTGTTCTACCATGGATAATGTCAATATTAACTGCCCCGCGGGTGTGTCACAATGGAATAGCATCCTATGGCTTATATTACACATGACATGACAATGGACAACATTGATGTTCTGGTTATACTAATTAAGCACAATATAATACTAATCAATATACAGTGCTCCCTCGATATAACACCCTACATGGACCCCATTTAAAAAAAAAATAATAATAAGAAATCTTTTTTTTCTCTCCAGTTATATTCGTATTATAACGCGGGTGGCATGACCCCAACTTCAGCATTATATCGAGGGAGCACTGTACTACTTTAAAAAATTCTATAAATAACAATAAAACATTTGCATGAAAAAATAATAAATAGTTTATTATATATAATAACAATGTGTAAACAGAACAAATATGTTCTGAACACAGCCTTAAATACTGGTTTCATTGGCAATAAAATATCCAAAGTTTTTACTTGATTACTCATAGCTATACACAGTAACAGCAAAACAACACAGACATGTAGACAACATTTTACATTACCGGTAGGTTCAAATTTAAGTTAACATGTGCAGAATATTGAACATGCAGATAAAGTACATGTATCTTAAAACTGAGAAAGAATATAATCCTAATGAGTTTGAATATCGCATTGCCTAATTTGGCTTTGGTAGAACACAGCATACAACACAGGTACTGGCAAGAAGTATACAAACACGAGTATACCGGTATACAGCAGGGAGAACCCGGGATACTATACAATGAAAGGAATGGTAGATGGTAGATTATGACCATAAGCAGATCCAGACCAGAATATAACTCATAGAAAATATTTTTTAATTATAACTTTAAAAATAAAATAAAAAGATAATAAAAAATAAAACCAGAAGATTAAGTGTTTCTCAATCCCACCCCTAGATACTACCCCTTGGATACAACCCCTGGATCCTATTCCTACCCCTGGATCCTATTCCTACCCCTGGATCCTATTCCTACCCCTGGATCCTATTCCTACCCCTGGATCTGCCTATGGTAACATATAGATTGTGCAGTAGGAGGTATAGAACAACTATCCTATTTACAACATCACCTCCATAATTATCAAATATTATTCTTTGTCATATACTAGTATGATATTTTTTAATAATTTTATTATATGACAGTAACCTTCTAACAAAAGTAAATTTTAGTTTTACGACTATTTCCCATGTTTCGAGTGAGCTCGATGACCGGCATTATTAGCGTGTCGGTTATGGCCCGATTCTTTATCGTTATGCTCACTGGTTTCTTCACTGTGAATGGAAAACATTCGCACATATGATATATTTCATGAAAATCCTAAATTTACATTAGCCGGTATCAGGATATCATGAGCCGGTATCAAGACATAGCACTAGTCAGTATGAGGATAACACTAGCCAGTATGAGGATAACACTAGCCGGTATCAGGATAACACTAGCAGGTATGAGGATAACACTAGCTGGTATCAGGATAACACTAGCCGGTATGAGGATAACACTAGCCAGTATGAGGATAACACTAGCCGGTATCAGGATAACACTAGCTGGTATGAGGATAACACTAGCTGGTATGAGGATAACACTAGCTGGTATCAGGATAACACTAGCTGGTATCAGGATAACACTAACCAGTATCAGGATAACACTAGCTGGTATCAGGATAACACTAGCCCATATCAGGATAACACTAGCTGGTATGAGGATAACACTAACCGGTATCAGGACAACACTAGCTGGTATCAGGATAACACTAGCTGGTATCAGGACAACACTAACCGGTATCAGGATAACACTAGCTGGTATCAGGATAACACTAGCTGGTATATGAGGATAACACTAGCAGGTATGATGATAACACTAGCCGGTATCAGGATATCATGAGCCGGTATCAATACATAGCACTAGTCAGTATCAGGATAACACTAGCCGGTATCAGGATAACACTAGCTGGTATCAGGATAACACTAGCAGGTATGAGGATAACACTAGCAGGTATGAGGATAACACTAGCTGGTATCAGGATAACACTATCCGGTATCAGGATAACACTAGCCAGTATCAGGATAACAATATCCAGTATCAGGATAACACTAGCCGGTATCAGGATAACACTAGCCAGTATCAAGATATAGCACTATCCAGTATTAGGATAACACTAGCCAGTATCAGGATAACACTAGCCGGTATCAGGATAACACTATCCAGTGTTGGGATAACACTATCTGGTATCAGGATAACACTAGCCGGTATCAGGATAACACTAGCTGGCATGAGGATAACACTAGCCAGTATCAGGATAACACTAGCCGGTATCAGGATAACACTATCTGGTATTAGGATAACACTACTCCACAGTGAGAGTGGACACAGAACTGTACTAGAGACACTGGTTATAACATTCATGCAGGAAGACGAGTGTGCAGGGTGGTGGGTGGTGCAGGGTGGTAGGTGGTGGTGAGTGGTGTAGGTGGTGTAGGTGGTGTAGGGCTTCCATGTGGCCGCACAGACAAGTCACAGGGCGCGGCTCAGACACAAGACAACCTACTTGGGCTTGGACTCCTTCTCTTTCCTCCGGACTGGCTTGGGCTTCTTGAGCTTCATGAGGAGGAACGCCGGCTCGATGACTTTTGAGAAAAATGGTGGCGTGGTGACGTCCTGGACCATCACGACGTACTCTCCTGTAATAGAGGAGCAGAAAGTCACCATGATGTATGACAACGTACTTCTCCTTTCAAGCCATGATATAAGTGAAATAATCTTGATAGAAGATATAAACCCAATGTAAACACAAAACAAAAATAGTTAAAATGTCTCTATGTGGAATCTTTCGGGGAAATCTTTTGGGGAAATTGTTCATCTCGTCCACTCACCAGGTCGCGCAAACTTCTCGTCCACTAAGTTCAGCATACTTGTCTTCTCTCTGGACTCTTTTTTAACTGGAAACAAAAAGAAACGAATAACATTAATATGGGGTCCAGTAGATGAATTTTTTACATATAAATTTAACGGTATATTATTTTTAACAACGAAGAATTTCCCAATGTGTCCAGGCCCCGAGATTACGAAACTTTTCTGAGTACGATTTCGTACTCGAGTCAGACTCATAAAACATCATGTGACGTCATAGTCTGAGTACGTTTTTGTGCTCAGAAAGTTTCGTAATCTCGGGGCCAGGTTTCTTCAAGAACTTGTAGACACCTTAGAAGAAGAATGTATACGGTATGTAATTCCCAAACTTAGTTCATCCCTGCTGAATACAATCAAAGTGTTCTATTTCTGCATGTGATCGGGCAAGTTAAGTCGCCTTCAGCAGGGAGAGGGTTAAGGGATGACGTCAGAAGCCACTTGCTTTATGGCCTGATGAAGGCAAGTGGGTTCACGTGAGCAAATTCCATAATGCACGAATAAATAGGATATTACACAATGTTCTATTTAATATCAACTTTATGTCCCTCGTAAAATACTTTTCACTTGTGTAATATCCTCTATTTATCATGCAATGAGCCAAGATTCAGCCTACATATATTTTCGATATCAGTCAGAGTTTATCTGTTGGGCGTGGGCGTTTGATTGCCTGTGACGTCACACAAGAAACACAAACAAAATGTGACGTCACAAACAGATGACGTCGGCTTTTGACTTAGCTGTGCTCGATGTTCTTTCATTCTGCCGCAGAAATTCTCCACTATTAACACTTAATTTCATGATCGTCGATTAAGATTGACATTGCATGATAAAGAGATTATTACCCTCGTGTCTTTAGATACCGTCAGTATCCTGGTTTTGGGATAAGCACTATGTATTATGCTCGCCAAAGGCACTCGGGTAATAATCTCTATATATATGTTGTCTATGTCCTATCCAATAAGGGGTGTGGCTCCTCTGGCTTGACCCACCATCAGGTCCGACAGAGTATCTTCAAATACAAGCCATGTAAATAATAACCATGTAAATAATAACCATGTAAATAATAGCCATGTAAATAATAACCATGTAAATAATAACCATGTAAATAATAACCATGTAAAAATATCGCTAGAAACGGATTGAGAAGTTGGACCATGACATAAATCTGTCGCAATTGATTGATACAAGAAGTGCCTGTATGTTATGTATCAATCGCGACAGATTTATGTCATAGCCCAAGCACCATACATTTTTTTTAGTGCGCGTGAGAAAGTTGCATTTCATGCAATAAGATTCTTCTAGAGGGAGCTTTAGCGACGATGAATAATGTTCAATATTTTGAATTAATTTCAGTTTTATATTAATATTCAAATTATTTGTATTACTTCAATGTAGTGAGTTCCTGTGACAAAAACTTTCTGGAATGATATTTTTTATTTATTCAATGTCCAATATTAATCTTAATCATGAATTGAGTGTGGTTGTGACATTATACAGCATGTACGCACATGTAGGATGGGCCGCCTCTTGTGCAGGCGATGTGGGTCTGCTTATCTCCCTTTCTTCATCAGCTACCTCCACTTCTGCATTTAGAACATGAAATAATGATAATTACTAAAAAAATATATATATTTGCCACTGACTGACCCCTAATTGGCAGCCGATTGACCCCGGTAACCCCGCAAACGTGCTCGATTTGCCCCGTAATTCCACATTCTCAGCCGACGCCATATGCCCGCTTTGCCGCTATCGAAAGACTGGCTAACATGCGGCTTGTTGGGTAAGAAATTGGGCAAATCGAGCACGTTTGCAGGGTTACAGAAAAACAAAAACGTTACTAGTCTCAGGAGGTCAGTTCAGAGGTTATGTCAGGATTTCTGGAGGTCATGAGTAAAAATCCTGGAGGTCAAAATGTCAAAATGTCCGAAAACAGCTCGTATGATTCTTACCACCTTCCTTGCCAAAAATCTTGCTCTCTGATGCGACCTTGACCTCTGACCCCTCGTCTTCTCTCTCCATCTCTGCAAGCTGGCAAGCTAGGCAGGTCAAAGGGTAAGGAACTATAGAATAGCCACTGGAATGGATTAAAAATTCCTGAATATACAACTTTATAGTTTATGGCAAATATTTTGGATATTTTCTTGATGGTTTCTTATTTACATTCATGAAAAAAAGTGTTTCTCGACAAATATTTGGGTGGAAAAATACCCAGACGTAAATGATGATACAAATATTTCAAAGATACGATTGTACAGAACAACCAGGTTGTTTTCATTTATGCTTCAAACATTTACTTGCCAGCGTGTGATCACAAGATGGCCACAAACAAGACAACTACCAAAAATAACAACTATACGTGTAATAATACCTACTGTAGTCGACATATTAAACGCCCAGGGTATTAAGAATATTTTTTATTTTTAAAAATTAAAATAGTTAAGGGGTTTATTGGAGTAGGGCGCTTAATACGTCGAATACGGTAATAATCTAATTCCGGTTAAAGTTTTAAGAAAATTTGTCTGTGCACTCACAAAGGTGTTTCAACTGGCTTCTCTTCCACGTCTTCGATCATATCAAATAATGTAGAGCCTTCCTTCATGGGGTAAAACCTGAATCCAGCAGACACTTGGAGTTCTCTCCCTTGATCTACAAAGACACGATGGAGTAAATAGTAGCATTTCTTTTGCCGAAATCGGCTAGGTAACCTGGTTTGACATGAGTTATTTAAATACTTCCGGTGGCTAGATTGCTTTATTTGCAAGCCAACCGGCAAATATCTAGTGGACGTGTATGTCATGCACCAATATCTGGGGGTCGTTCAAACACGCAAGCGGCTTGCAAGTGGCTTACCAAACTAGCCACTGTCTCACGAGTCGCATGGACCGTACATGGGACAGGGGACCAGTTTAGCTAAGCGGCTTACTCAGCGCTTGTGTCTTTGAACGCACCCCTGGTGACAGGAGGGAAGTCAGCCGAGTTGCTTTATTTGCACTTTTGCCATCATGTGACATACTCTCGAACCCTCTAAACCGGCTAGCCTCTTGCAGACAAATGGAGCCGTCCTAATGAAAGACGCCCATACTTTCAGTTCGCTGGTGGTGATGATACAGCAGTCGTCATACACCAGACATTACGTTGCTATGTTATGGAAATCGTACATTTGAAGAGGTACAAAAGTTGGCCATAAACTAAACGAGCAGTTATCCCAATGACACATGTACAGTGCTCCCTCGATATAACGCCCTTCGATGCACCGCGGATTCGGATACAACGCAGGGTCCAACATGGACCCCCATTTAAAAACAAATAAAAATTAAAAAAACTTGTTTTTTCTCCAATTATATTCTTTGATATAACGCGGGTATTATAATGCGGGTGGCATGTCATGGACCCCAACTTCAGCGTTATATCGAAGGAGCACTGTATCTCTACTCTTATCACCACTCCATCCTTACCTACAATGAGCTCGTCCAGGTCGTTGTGACACTCGACTTTGACGGAGAACGTCTGTCCCTGAATGATTTCCAGCGGGTCCTTATCCGTGACGATGCTGAGCCTGGTGGTCAAGGCCACGGGGTATCCGTTGATCCACTGGCCCTCGTAGATGACGCCGGACGAATGCTTCATCAGACCCTCCCCGTGGAACCGGTCGTTCAACCACTGACCCTAGTCGTGGATAAAAATTGACGGAAAACTTAAGCAGGGAGTGAATTATTGTAGAATTATAGTTTGGCGTGAAACGCATCGACCCCCCTATTTCGTAGATTATCTCGGTAAATACTTCATGGAATGAAAAACAAAAAAACTCCATTTTCTAATTTCA
>JAUZSU010124652.1:0-17625 GCA_034780255.1 Parotocinclus maculicauda | reverse complement strand
GAGAGAGAGAGAGAGAGAGAGAGACAGAGAGAGAGAGAGAGAGAGAGAGAGAGAGAGAGAGAGAGAGAGAGAGAGAAGGTAGGTTTCTATTGCAGAAAGCTTTCCCACAATAGAAAAGTTTTTATTTCTAAAGAACAATGGTCATATGCAAATTTTCAGCAGAACATTGTGAACTTATACTGGAAAATGAAAACAAAAACAAAATTTGTAAACGCAATAAAAAACACATGAATACATTCAATATGATGTCCATGTACAGTGGCAGTTTTTTTTAAGAACCATTGTCAAAATACTGCCAAACTACTAATTACAAAACTGTACGCTATTGCAAAAAGTGCCAAATTACAGCTTCCCTGGATTGATTTATCATATATTTGTAACAACATATAGGAAGCAATTGTACTTTAATAGCTTGAAGCTTGTCATGGCAAATATAGGAATAATAGGCAAAAGCTGTGGCAGGGGTCAAAATAGGTACACTTGTTGACCATGTCATTAGGTACACCTGTTCACCTGCCTGTTAACGCAAAAATCTAATCAGCCAATCACATAGCATAAACTCAGATTACAGGGCAAGACTGGGTATAACCCAATACTAGCAAGGTGTACCTAATGAAGTGGCCAGTGAGTGTATATCCTTGTGTATAAAAAAATCAAGTAATCATAAAGTGCATGTGATATGGAAAGAAACAAAGGACAAAGAGAGACAGAGCTCAGTAAAGACAATTAACCAAGTAACAAACAATTAAACAAAGGATGGGGCAAAAATAATAGAGACATATGGCAGCACTGGAATAGAAGATCCTTCAGGGAGATAGATCATGTTAGTAGATCAAATATTCAGCAGCCATTACTCCAGTGTGCTAACTGCGATAAATGTGAATTGGACATTGGATAACAATTCCTAGTTATGTTCGGTACAGGTAAATCCATTTATTCTATTCTTTGAAGCCCAGTTTATCTTACTTAGCGCCTGTCTATCTTAACCTGACTTTTCTCCTCCACTGCCTGTAACATTATTCTATTTTACATCACACACCTATTACCTTCCTTCTGTTCTGCTCAGACACAACACGCTGCAATCGCTCACATTATCCAGTCTGTGTATGCTCTGCAGGTACTGCCTCTCACAGAGAAGAAGGCTGGAGGGAGGAGGAGGCACCATCCATGAAATAAGAGCAAGTGGACCTGCAGCCTTTTTCTGAAGGAGTGATGCCCGTGACGCATTTCTCAATACTGTCACTATGTCCCCAGGCCATGTCTCACATATACACTTACACACATACACTCTTATGCACACACAGTATAAAGTGTAGGAATTGCATCATTGCAGATACAAAGCTAGGAGAGAGACTGCTGGGAGACCCAGAAAATGAGTAAAGAAAGAAGGGATTTGGGAAAATGTAAGGATAAAGTAGTGCAACCTTGCTGATTTTCTTTCTTTGTTGTGGCAAACGTTTTGTAGTCAACAAATAGACTACAACCTTATATGAGTGTAACATGATTTAACAAATTTTTAGAATTCCTTCTATGGACTTAATTAATTTGTATTAGCCATAACGTTTCAAATATGGCTGTAAACATACTATTTACCACCTGAGCATTGTATTTTTGTGCAGGTGTGTATATTTAAGTGTTGTAACTCTGTTGCATTGCTAATCTGGCTAAGCTCTAAAGCTTTGGAAAGATGTTTGACACAAAACACATTTTGTATTTCTATATATGTAGATATATAGATATGTCGATGCAGATATATATACACAGGGTGAGTCAAACGTCACAGGACTTTGTGCAAAGGCTGCCAAAACCATTGTTGAGGTTTCTTTGTTGTTTGTCACTACATTGCTTGTTGTCCACGGTCCCAGTTTCTTGGAATTCTTCCACTGGAAAAACTTGATCCAATATGGCGGCTTTTAAGATGGTGGTTGTGTTCTGGACATTACTTACCGGGGTATGCTGTATCATATCATAGCCACAGACTTCAACAACCCAAAAAGACCACAAATTTTACACAGCACTTTTATACACTGCTCATAGCCAAATTTGGAAAAACCAGAGCTGTGGATGACAGGTCACAAAGTGGTCATCTGGAGACTGCTATCGGCAAAGACACCTCAACAATGGTTTTGGCATCTTTTGCCTTTGTCTGTGATGCAGCATACAATGACTCACCCCGTGTCCTATATATATATATATATATATATATATATCCAGCCGAGTTCTCAATCAAACTTGGCAAACCAATTCTTAATGGGCTTTGTTTAAGGACAGCAGGGCAAATAGTTTATGAACTGACTTGTTGGAATATATTTTATTTTATTTACAGTCACTGGGTATTACTACAACCCATTCTACTGCCACTGTTTTGTCTATGGAGAATCCAGAAATGTATGATTTATACTGTGAATGTGTTATAAGTCACTGTTGATGAAATAGTGGAGCTCACTATTTAAAAGGGTTGTCCACAAACATTTGTCTATATAGAGTACATTATGTGTAAGAGTATGATATACTGTATACTGTGAATGTGGGTAGCTGTAACTAAGATACCCTTGGGTTGGTAAGTGCTGCAGGTATACACATTCAAATGTTCAACGTGGCTTAAGATTTTAATTTAAATGCCACAGCTGGTACACTAATTGTTTAATGACATTGATCTTGAAACAAAACAAAAAAGTAACCAACAAACTGACAAACAAAATAAACAACGTTGTTAATGGTTGTTTATTTGTTAAAATAAAAAGTTGTGCTGAGATTTCACCACACAGATGTGCAAAACCAGATACAAATTTTTTGTGAAAGTCTTGAATATTGTGCTCTTGTGATTAGTCTTACAATTTCTAATGCAATTACAGTTTTAAATAATTATTTAATGCATTATACAGCATATAAACCACGTAAAGCTTTAGTTCAATACTGACAATGTATTTACAACATCAACAATATTTCTAAAGAAAATGGCAAAACTGCTGTCACACAACTATTATTGTTACATGCCATGGTTTGTAAAAAAAATTTAAAATATTTGCGATAAAATGTTCATTAATATTTCTGACCAAAAGTAAAATTAATTAGTGAAATAATTTACTGCCAAAAAGAGCATGGGGCAGTTGATGAAACAGAGTGACTTGAGAGAAAAAAAGAGAGTGGGTACAATATGCCAACAGTTAAATGATTGGATCGTGTTAAAAGGAAAAAGAAATCTGTCCATCAGATTTGATGTAACCATGAATGCAGTGTGAGATTGTTGGCTGAGAAAAGCAACCAAGTGGGAAGACAGAGTGAGAGAAACTGTGACAAGAGAGAAAGGGAGTGAAAGAAAGAAACTTGCCAGTAAGAATAACAGATGACTGAAGGCATGGGACATTAAAGGAGGAGACAAGGGCAAGCGGGAGGAGGAGAACACCTGCTTTGAAAGCAACAGAGATCAGAGGGTTTCCTCATTTCAGAATGCTTCTTTGGGCCAAAGTCCAATCTCTGCTGGTGTATATGCACATCAAAGACACCACAGGAAAAATCTCCTCCCGAATCTACCAGTTTCCAGCCAACAACACCTCCATCCAGAAGCTGGGCAAGACAGAGGGGGAGCTACAGAGCTTATTTGGAGATACTAAAAAGGAAGAACTCTCCTTAACAACAAATACGACATTTAAAAAAATACCATTATGCAGTTACTGCATATTTGTCAACTGTATATTCATCATGCAAAGATCTGAAGAGTTGAGTACAGTGTTATTGTTATGTTCAAGAAACCAGTTTGAGATGATCTGCGTTTTGTGACAGATGGTATCCTGGTGGAAGTAGCCATGAAAGCAGGATATGGTACGATGTGGTAGGGATGGACACAGTCAACAACAATACTCAGCTAGAATCTGGTGTTTAAATTATCCTCGGTTGTTATTAAAGGGTTTGAAGTGTGCCAAGAACCACCACCATCCTAATCTGTTGATACAAGGCAGGATGGATGTGCTGATGACAAATTCTGACACTACCATTTGAATGCCACAGCAGAAATCAAGCCTCATCAGACCAGGCAATGGATGTTCTTTTGTGCAACTTTTGTGAGCCAATGCTCACATGCTTCAGTTGCCTATTCGTAGCTGAGAGAAGTGGTGTGTTGGGCGTTCAGAGAAGCTCAGTGGAGCTTACTTTGAGTTACTGTTGAAATTGTATCAATTGTATCAGCAGTCTGGCTTTTTTCATCTGACATCTGGTATCAATACAGCATTTTTGCCAATATAACTTTTCCCTAGAGATATCTATGTATTAAAATCACAGTAGATTAGCAGTTTCAGAAATACCCAGACCAACCCATCAATAACTAACAACCATGGCATGTTTAAAAGTCATTTAAATTACCATTGTTTCCAATTCTAATGCTTGCTCTGAACTTCAGAAAGCAATCTCTACATGCCTAAATGCATTGAATTTCTGCTTGGTTGTTGTTCTGCTTGTGACACCCTACTGAACAGTCAATGTGTGACATTTTCACCCCATGAATATGTCACTTGCTACTCAATCACGATAATTAGGTTTGCATCTCATTTCCATAATCAAACAACTTTCTTAGACTTTTCATTTGCTCTTTTGATGATCATGTTTAATGAAATAAGATCATGTTGGCACCTCCACATCATTGAATTCAGTTTTTATTCACAATTTGTTTAGTGTCCCAACTTTTTTGAAATCCGGTTTGTACATAACCAATTCCTGTGGCACAGCTTGAAGCCTGTAGTTACTTGAGCCTTTTATTCTCTCATTCCTCTTTTTTTGTTTATTTTTGTCTTTGACATTTCTCTTTTCTTTTCTGACTTTTGATTCTTCAAAGTCACACCCAACTGGAGCACCAGAACAAACTCAAAACGTATCAAAAGGACACATACACTATACCCCCACAGAAAGAAAAAAACACACTACACACAGAAATGACCCCCTTATCCCCCAACAACTAACAATGTGTTTCTAAAGGAATCCTGCCCTTACTACTTTTGACATATTGCTGTTGTCACCAATGTCTTGACGCTGTGGAACTACTTGTAGCTGGAGGTCTCTGGAACTATCAGTAAGCTATACAAGCTGAGTTAATCGTTTCACTTCATGGCTCTTACTGAGATTAGGAACATCTCGGAAAACACAGCAACGCCTTTTGGAATCCCTTCATCTTTCTCATTCTCCTATACTCCTAGAACTCCCGGTCAGAGTGGGGGACAAGGCCTGCTTTTTTTTCTACACTTAGACATTTCTTTCATCTTCATTACCTGAACTTCACATATTAATATTCACTATTTTAAATCCACTCTACGGATAGGAATATGTTATGTTATATGTTATTCACCATCTTTTTTTAACCTGACACTATCTCAGTGTACTCACACTGAGCCCAGTTAGCTTAAATTGTACCACAGCATGATTACCTCCCTCCATCCCGCACTCCCAACTCCCCCACATGTTGCTCTTCATCATTATCTGCACCCAAGCAAGCTTTTCTCGTCATCTCAATACTTTAAAGACCCACTTACTTACCCTATAACTGACTTCATGGTTGTGCCTATTTTGTAAAATTTTCAAGCATACCTAAGCACAGTTCAATTTAAAACGTTAGAGTACGATGTAGTGTGATCAAACGGATTGTCAAACGGACCTTAATGTCATCTTCACGAAGTCCATTTCCTTTACATTGCTTTTTGCTTTCCTTTTTATTGCTAGTAATGATCAAAAGAAACTTGAAAACTCTGTCTCAATCTTTGTTCTGAATGTCCTCCCAACTTTTCCATCTTTAGAGTCTTTCAGAGCACTTTTTTCTAACATTGCCTTTGCTACTCTCTACAAAACCCTCTCCAAGTCTCTAGATGCCTTCTATGCTCATATTTCCATGCCAACAAAACCAGTTTTGTTCACTCCATTGCTAACTTACATTCTGTGATCTCATACATCAACCTTTCACAGTGTTGAGAGAAAATGGAAAAAAACAACAACTTACAAACAGATTTGGCTAAGTATCAAGCGCTGCTTGCCTATTTCCCTTCTTTTGTCACAGTGTTATTCACTCCAAAATAAACTTGCTTTGAAAAATACAAGGAAATTATTCCTAAGCTTTCTTAGGGTACCTTTCCACTACCCCATTTATATCCTTTCATAGAGCTGAAGTCTGCATTACCTGTTTTGCACAAAAGGTGACAAACATTCAGTCAAATCCAGTCAATGTGCGGCAAACTCCTTATGATTCAACTGCTTATTGTGGATGGTGTGGTAACATAAATGAAAATAAATTGTCTGACAACGTACTTGCTTGATCCATCCACACTTTCCCAGGCAAATGGAAAATCATACACCATATACCACAACAATTTTGTTCTCTCTTCAAGATCACTCAATTGCACTTCTTCTAAAGATGCCATATCTGTACCGACTTGACATGTCCAACAATAACCTGTTTCTAACTATCCATGTAGCTGCCCTCCTGTCATCAAGACAACAACCTCCCTGATGACCGTGAGTCACACTTCCTATGTTCTGCTGTCCTCAGTAAATTTTTAAAAAAGGTGCTTCGTAAAGCCAAGGCAAATTCCTTGTCTTGCTTGTCGGTTCCTGAGGAGCATTAGTTTCTAGTTTAACTGGCAATTATTACAGAAGTAACAGAAGTATGTAAAGAGTACTTGCATCATATCTTCTTCAGCTGTTTAAATAGTAATAGTAGTCCAGCACCTATAAGTGTAAGTGTAATCATGCTCTGGATGTTAAATAAATATATATAGTTAAATGGCAATTGTTTAAAATATTATTGACAGATTTGTACAGAATTGCAAAAGAAATAAACATGACCCAATGAAAAGTCGGAAAATTCGGTCTGAAGTTTTGTCTATCAGAGCTAAGGACTAAAACCCAGAAACTAAAATTTAATATGTTCATTGAGGTGAATGCATATGATGTGAACTATTATTTGCACACATGAGTGAAGTTAATAGAAATCAATGAGAACCAGACACACTGTTTACAGTTTTAAACACATATATTTAAACACACATCTACAATAATCATGTGATGCTTATATATACGAAAACATTTAATACTCTGTATACTCTGTCTGTATTTGTGCTCTGTGTGTTATCTGTTTTTACTTATACTGTATTTATTATAAGCCTGCTATCTTTCTTTTATTCAAGTCTTTGTGCATGTGACAGCCCCACTACAAAAATCAATATGTGATATCACTTTGTTCTCAAGTTGGTGTCAAAATCTGTAAGTGAAGCTGAAATTCTTAATCATTACGAAAACATGGCATGGCACAAACTAAAGGGACCTCTGGTTTCTTTTTTGTTTTGTTGTGTTTTTTACTCTAGATATTGTCCTAAAGGCATAATTATGTGACTGAGGAAAAATATATTGGAAATCCCTGTATAAGTACTGTATTTAAAATCTATTTAAGAGATATACTAAGGTGTTGCTGTTATCACAATAGACTTGGCTTACTCTTTGAAAACTATCAAAACTTCACACAGAAGTTTGCTCTTGTATAGACCTACTTTCTAACCTACACAATTATAAATTGCCCAGTATAGAATTAAAGAGAATATACATTTTCTTTTATGCAATGGGATAACGGAATAGAAAAATCACAATGTTTTAAATCACAACCTGTGTACATCATAATTCCTTTGATTGCCCATTTGGCTGTCTCTTTGGGGCACTTCTTTTTAAGGTGGGTCAGCAGGAAGCTCAGTGGGTAGCACCACCAACTAACAGCAAAAAGGTCCTGGGTTCAATCCCTTAGTGAAGTGGTCTGGGTCCTCCCTGTTTTTGGATGGATTTACTTTGGGTACTCCTGTTTCCTCCCCACACTCCAAAGACATGTGTGTTAGGTTAATAAATAATGCTAAATAATTGCTAATTGATTGTCCACCTAAAATACATGGGCTGGGTGTGCACTGATGGTTTTGTTTCCAGCTTTTATTAATTTAATTAAATACAGAATTACATACAGAATTATAAGACATATGGGCATATGACTGATACAACTATGGTGTTAATCTGATTGCACCTGTTAATTACACCTGTTAACACAAGACCTGAGTGACATGCCAGTTGCCCAAATGGCAGGAAAATTGTCCTGGACTTGTGTTATTGTTCCTTTAAATTAAAACACTGCCAAATGTAATATGAACTAGGCAGTGGTGACTTTAATGTGCCTGAATAATTATGCACAGGTTCCGTTGGGCTTTTATAGATTACAACAAACATGCTGTTTATTTTATATATTATTAGACATTTTTATGAAAATTTTATTTCAAATCTATTGCCAAAAGTGATGAAATATGGTGTTAAATAAGTCTATATTGCACAGATGACAACTGGCTTCCTAACTAGGGAAAACAAAATAAATATACTATATACTATAAGCACACAAAGAAGGAGTATATTATAAAATTAATAGTTGATATGTCCATCAGTTCTTTGATGGAGTTTATGTCAAGTAACCATCACCTTATAATATAGCAGTCGCCAGACTCTTTCACTATGAGCTACTCCTGCCTCAAGTGGTCACGTAGGATACTCTTTATCTGCTTGTAACACAGAAAGCCATTGGGTGTAAAGCTACAAAATCACAGATATATCACACTGCTAATGAAGCCGTATGGAGGCTGCAGAACAGTAAGTGATATAGGGTCAGCAGCTGTTCTGATGATCTCAGGTTCAACAATTACAATACAATAATACAACCATACTGATGTTTTTTTTTAACTGAGCTTAAATAATCAACATTCATCAGAAGTCACAGGTAGCTTGTTTCCATATACAGTACTTTACTTTGGATAGTTGCATTACCAGTGGAAACACAGCAGTTTATTAGCCCTAATTAATAAGTCTTAAGTTAAGCATAAGTGTCAAGTCTGTATACTGTGAAATGTTTTTCATAAGCATTATCATGGCCTTTATGACTAGAGTTCAAGACAGAGATTCAACTTGCTATACCTTGCCCTCATCTCCTGGGTCAAAGAACTTACAGTATTACCACACTGGTGTTACAATAAAAACAGATTTAATAGAAGTTGGATTTTAAGGGTTGCAGAAATTAAGGATTTAATCAACTTTTTTTTATCAGAATTTTTGACTTGACATTGTTGACTGATGTGTGGATAGGTATAGTAATTCTTGCATATGGAGATAGTTATTAAAGTGAGTGTTGTATAGAGCAGGTTTAGGTGTTACACAGCTCTCTTGTTTTATTTACCAGTGAACACTAGTTATCATGTCTTCAGTTAAAAGTGTTGAGTAATGTGAGTCAGGCATTAATCAGTAATATATTAACAGTACTGAGTCATTGTGTTGTAACGCTTTTAAGCCACATTATCTCTAAGGATCTACTTTACAGGACTAGATTAGTAAAATGCCTGTATTTCCATAGTTAGAGCATTCTGGTGTATCCTTTAATCATCTGCCAGATACCTTAATGGATACAAGAAGATGATCATTCTGCTATATCTGGTGCCAAAATGATTAATGACCTTCCTCTGAATTAACCCTACTTTTTCTGTTTGGGACATCTATCTCACAATTCACTGGGATGCCAGACCATCGCAGGGCTCAGCAAGGAACACTGTCACAGCATTAGTTAGATAATAATACCATGGGGTCTTGAACCTCTGCTATGCAGTGAAGAGCTAGCAAATTACTACTGCACCACCTACTTGTGAGAGGGGAAAATGATGCCAAATAATGTCATACAATATTCAGGATTATGTATTTATGCTACACAGCCAACTACTAAACTGTTTTTTTTTTTTAAATAAGCACACTGTATAAGTATACAAAGAATAAATCTCTACTAAAATACCTTTTTGGCACATGTTCAAGTGATGGCCATACCTTCGTTATTTATGTAGCAAATAGCAGTGAGGGTGTTTTAGAGATGGTGCTTCCTGCAGGAATCATGTAACTCAAAAAGCCTGTAACTCAAGACATCATCCCTGATGCTTTTCATCCGGCTTCATTCCAGAGAGTCATTAGGTCCGGAGCCAGAAGACATTCTGAGATGACCACAGATACCTCATACTGCTAATGAGATTGTAACCTAAAAAAGCAGGCTGGAGGCCTGTGTTGGCTGCAATAAGAGAGACTGCATCAGAGAGAGTGCTAAAAGGGTCAGCTCCTGCTCTAATGTATTGTGATAAGCTGTCAAGAATGCTATGAGAATAAAAATGAGAGGCGCAATGTGTGAATGTTAAGATGGCGATGATGTTCTGCTGTAGTGGTAATGAAAGGTTGTGCTTACTCATGGATCATGTGCCTGAACAACACAGAGAAGTGTAAATCAAACGATGGAAATGTATTTAGTAAATACTGACTGGTGGCAATGCTATCAGTGTAGAATTCGTAACGATTCATTCAAAAACAACAATTAATCTCCAGTGATACAAGAACACATCTAACATGAACACTACGTGGTGGCACAGGATTGGCACCCGAAGCTGAAATGTTAGATGGAAGTAGTATCACGTTATAGCATTGACTCAGCCTCTATTATGCTGGTAAGTCCTGACAACCAAAAACTACATGTAATATTTTACCCATTTGCTTGCTCCTAAAGCCCAACATGACCCAACAAGACTTACAAGTGTTGCTCCAGGAGCCCCATTTACATTTTCAGCATTTAGTAGTCACCCCTTATTTCTCCCAGCAGACAAAACCTCATGCTAGTACAAGTAAGAAATAGCAGAGAAGAAGAAATATTCTGTAAGCTATTGTTGATAAAGGCTTTTACTAGTCAATGCATGGCTATAGATGCTGAGTGATGACCCAATCCAATCAGCTCAGCAATGCAACACACAAGCACAATAACAGTAACTTAAATCATGATACATACACATTTACCACATTAATCAGGACACAAACAGCTTTGAGCATTAATTAAAAGATCTAGCAATACCACCTATCTGCTATCAACCAATCAACAACCTGCTTGCTGTTATCTTCAGATACTTGGACCAAGCAATTACCTTATTATAATTGTATAGAATTGCACGACAAAATGCACGTTTAGTGGGGAAGCATTAGATCCAACCATATTGCATCCTGGTCAATGCAGAAAATCCTTTTTTTTTTTTTCTCAAACATTAACATCTGCTTGGTGAACCAATAGCCCAATCATCCTCATGCAACCGCATCTGTAGGAGCTACCTTTAATGTGACATTTTTTTTGTCCAGGAAATATATATAGTGCTGTCAAAATTAATGCATTAACACATTTGATTATTACTGAATTATATTAACCCTATATGGCATATATTTTTATTTAATATGGAGATAAATATTTAATCCTAGTATTTCATCCTTATAATACATCAGTCATAAAATGTTCCCTCCAACCACCTACCACCATATTTTGGTTTGTTGCCTTAAGGCAACAAGATGCTATGCTTGTACTAAAACGCCAGGGTTTTCTAAAATTATCATATGTGGAATGAGGAACAAACAAACAATAAATACATTGAAATAAGTTTTATTTTACAAATTCTACAAATAGTTTATCAATCAGTGGCTTAGAAATTAGATGTAGCGTGTGTTTGTGTTTTTGAATGTGTGTTCCTGTGGGGTACAGATTGAATCAGTGTTTCTCTTTTTTTTACAACACAGTCTGGATTATTCTGTATGAAATCTTAGAAAGTGGTTGCTGGTGGATGTGAAATAGAGGTGTATGTCACATTTTTAGCACTTGGCTTGGTGTACCTTTACATCCTGGTACATTGCGTCTCCCTTTCTTTTTATCCATGACCATCCAGTGGGCTGTGGCATCCAGGCGCATATAAGGGACCGGAATGATGTAGTGTGTACTCGTCTTCTCTTTTATTCATACTCCCCAGCAATTGTGATCCATCCCACCTATATTCTTACCGTTCTCTCTTGCCACAGCAGAACAGGGGACTTTGATAATTTTCTATTGCTTGCCACCCCACCTATCAACCTCAGTGACTAGTTGTGCTCCAATGTAATTTTACTGAGAAGACTGACTGAACAGTTATTGTGACACTTCACAGCATGCAAGGTGGTTTCTCCAACCATGGCCGTCCTCTGTTCAAAAGATCCACATCCACGTGTTCCTCGACTCAGCCTCACACATAAAGTTGACTCCTAGTCTGTTGCTATAGACAGTACCAGTACAGTGAAATCCCTGCTGTGCAAGTGTGACTATGAGAGGGACACTTGTGAACCAGTTGTCAAAAAACACCTTGTAGTTCTGATGAGTGGATATTGGCTGGGCTAGGCGAAAGACAACATTGCCACTTTCTCTTACATCTGACTGGCTGTACATCTCTCCCTGTGTAAATCTTAAAAATGTGTGGGATACCATCAGAGCCAGTAAAGCAAGCATCATGTAGCCCCATATCTTTGATTTTACTGGCAGGTATTGCTTACGTCTATTTCTTCCCTTGAAAAGGACCATTTGTTCATCTACAGCCAGTTCCTCACCCATTGGGATCGCCTGCAGCTTCGAGGTGAGATTAGTGACCAGTGGTCAAATTTTGGAATGCCTTCCTTTGATACTTCATCATCTTCATTTTCCTTTTCATCCACTGACTCATTAACATTAGATAGGCCTTCTGTTTTAAAAAAAACCCAGGAAGCATAAAATTACAATAAGTCATATACTGCTCTTCACCTGCTGATGCGCTCTTTCATGCGCACGCACACACACACAGACACACACACACACACACACACACACACACACACACGCACGCACGCTTTCTCCTTGCAACCCTGCCATGCACACCATTGTTGTTCATTGTTCTCCTGATGATGGACTCATGAACATTAACATTAGCCAATGTGAGAGAGGCCTTCAGTTGTTTAGAAGTTGCCCTGGGGTCCTTTGTGACCTCACCTACTATTACAAGCCTTGCTCTTGGAGTGATCTTTGTTGGTCGACCACTCCTGACTGTAGATTGGTGGAGTCCAAAATCTTTAGAGGTGGTTTTGTAACCAGCCTGATGAGCATCAACAACTCTTTTTCTGAGGTCCTCAGACATCTCCTTTGTTTGTGCCATGATACACTTCCACAAACAGGTGCTGTGAAGAGCAGACTTTGATAGATCCCTGTTCTTTAAATAAAAAAGGCTGCCCACTCACACCTGATTGTGATCATATTGTTTGAACACACCTGACTCTAATTTCACCTTCAAATTAACTGTAATTCTAGAGGTTTACATACTTTTGCCACTCACAAATATAAAACATTGGATATTTTTTTAAATAAATGAATGAACAAATATAATTCTTTTTACTTGTTTGTTTAACTGGGTTCTCTTTATCTATTTTTAGGACTTGTGTTAAATCTGATAATGTTTTAGGTCTTATGCAGAAATACAGAAAATTCTAAAGGGTTCACAAACTTTCGAGCACCACTGTATTTCACTGTGAATTAAACACATTTTTGATTGTGCATATTTATTTATGAGTAAAACTTTATGTAAATGTCTCTGGAACAAGTTATACCAAGTAATAAAGTTATTTGTTATTGCAAAGTTACTTAATATTGCAAGTGGGTCTTTATGCTTGCAATCCTGTTCTGAATTCAGAAACTAGAAATTTTTAGATCACTGCTTTTGAGCTATTACATTTATATTTACAGTTACAGTATTAGACACCATTATCCAGAACTACTTACAAAGGTGCTTTAAGACATCAGTAACACAATCTATTCCTAATAAGCAGGAATCTAAACAAGAATACACTTCTGAAACTGTTATGAGAGAGAGAGAGAGAGAGAAGAAGAAGAATGGGTGGGGGTGGTGGGGGGTGGTTAGTTGGTGTAAGTGCAGATTGCTGGAAGCATTGTTCACTGTAGTTAACAGTACAACTGTGTACCGGATTGCAAAGTATCTGGAGAGAATGTCATGTTATCTTCCATCCACATAAAGTCAGCAAACTGTATGATTACATTTATATCCTTAGCAGAGGTATCTAGAATTCCTTAACAATTTGACAATACATACATCTGAAATGTATTACAAGTCACTTAAACCAATGTTAAGGGTTTTTTTTTGCAACAACTGCAGTCATGCTAATATTTAGCAAATGTTAAATAAATGCCCTGACCATTCTCTGTCACACCTAAAGAAACCTAATTTGAATAAAACGTTTTATAGGTTTTAAAAATTCTAAAGATGGGAAATATGTATTTAAAACCAAGGGGGCACTATTGTCAGTGAGACACACCTTTGCTGAATTGTAATATCAAATCAAAAGGTGTCCTAAGACAAATGCAAGCATAAATGTTGAATATCTTGTATTCCATCCAACATTGCTGAACTTCATTTGGGCGGAGTAAGAACAGTAAAGAGTAAACTTTGTCCGATATTATTACAAGCAATGACAATATTTTGGGGGAAATCTGGAGGTCCTTGACCATGCCCATGCACTATGGAACCTGATTTTTCACATGAATGTTTCAACATTGCAAATGCCCTACTTCCTAATAAACATGCTTAAAATACAATAATAAGGCACCAATTAGATGGGTGTGTCTTAATGTGACGACATATTCAATATTCTTAATGTACTTTTCAGATATAATACTTGAAGAAACTTGAAGTATTCACCTTGGTTTCATGGCCATTCTTTAAAATCTTTTTATCTCCTGAGTGAGGAGATAAAAATGAAACGCAATGCTAGGTGTTTTAGTAGCAGAGGCAATTAATTTTTATTAGATTAATCACTTTCACTTTCTTGCTGCCATGATTTGTAACAAGTTTACAATTCTAAATATATGCTTTAATAACTTGTTAAATATTAACTAATTCAACAAAGCTCCTATTAATTTACCAATATTTATGTAGTTGAAATAACCTAATTCTTTGTGTACAAACTTGTGTAAAAAAGGACTAAAAACCAAACCCTCAATGGGTACAATACCCCACACCATGCGTTGTTCATCAGGTGAGTGATGGTGTTTAATCCACTTTTGCTGGCTCAGAGCACAGCCATGCCCCAGTGCAGTGCACAGATTAAAAATGAATTCCCTCTGTTACTGAAACACCTAGCATTGCGTTTCATTTTTATCTCCTCAAGCAGGAGATAAAAAGATTTCACAGTCTGACCATGAAACCGAAGTGAATACTTCAAGGTTATTTATTATCAGTGCCAGTGTGTCCTTGTTTTCCTGCTAA
Source organism: Parotocinclus maculicauda (assembly GCA_034780255.1). NCBI lineage: Eukaryota > Metazoa > Chordata > Actinopteri > Siluriformes > Loricariidae > Parotocinclus > Parotocinclus maculicauda. Next base: position 2,461 of record JAUZSU010124652.1, on the reverse strand, counting down.
TTAAAATTTTAAATGATCAAAAGTACACGTGTAAAAATGTATACTTTCAATGTATGTAAATGTTTGGAGCAGGAGTGTTCATTTTAGTACTCTTGTAACTGACTATCACATTGCATTTAAATGAATTTTAATTAAGCAATATAATCTCCATGTCGTGCGCCCCAATCCCCAGGGGAGCAGTCTAGGCTCCTTTCTGTGTGGAGTTACATGTTCTCCTAATGTCTGTTTGGGCTACCTCCCACAGTCCAAAGACATGTGTTAGGTTAATTGATGTCTTTAAATTGCCCCTAGTTTGTAAGTGCATGTGCCCTGTAATGGATTGGTGTCCTGTCTAAGGTTGTTCCTGCATTGCACCCTATGTTTCCGGTTAGGCACCACTCACTTCCAGCTCGTAGGTTCTCAATTAAGGTATTCACTATTCCTTCATAATTTAGCACCACATACAACCACATAAATTCATAAACACTCTAGAATTATGTATGTTATTAAGTATAAATATATGAAAAATGCAAAAATTCCAAAATAACAGCCGAATACTAAAAATGTGTGCAATAGTGAGAGTCATGTTTATATAAAATACAATAAAAGCAATTGTGTCATGACCATGGAAAGTTTTGCATCTGGTTTAGTGGTACGTCTCAAACAAACCAATTGCCCGCCATTACACCCTTGTTGGGATAATTGTCAGGATCATATGCAATGAGGGCTGTCTGAAAGCATTGTCCTGTATAGTCCTCTTGAACTTAATTGCCTTATCACCATTACGCTGTAATGCATGTATACAATTCAAGCTGAGGGCCCTGCTGTGGCAACTTGGCAGAGGTGAAATTTGAATTCTGGACCTTGTCCAGTATTTTGAACGCTAGGCTACCACAGTCCCACAGCTTTACCATGTATGCAAAATCTGGAATTATACTCTTCGGTTATGTGAACCACCAAGATTCTTTATGCAAAAGTTCACAATATAAGACGCATTCAGCTGGATGCCAGTTCAAAAAAATGTACAGTGGGGAAAATAACTATTTGATACACTGCCAATTTTGCAGTGTTTTCCCACGTTTTCCCACCTGGGGAAGTCTATAATCTTTTAATAATGGGGTCTATAATTTTAATTTTAGATAGAAACTATATTCCATAAATCTCATTGTATGATTTTTTAAAATAATTAATTTGCATACATGGAAATTATACAATGAAAAAACAGAACTTTGTTTTGCAATTACAGAGGTCAGACTGTAGTTGAAATGCTTCTTTCGGAGCCACTCCTTTGTTGCCCTGACTGTGTGTTTTGGGTCATTGTCACGCTGGAAGACGCAGCCACGACCCATCTTCAATACTTTTACTGAGGGAAGGAGGTTGGTGGCCATCCTCCCTTTAATACGATGGAGTCGTCCCGTCCCCTTTGCAGAAAAACACCCCCAAAGTATGATGTTTCCATCTCCATGCTTTACGGTTGGGACTGTGTTTCTAAAACACAACAAGTGGAGTTCAAACCAATAAGCTCGATTTTGGTTTTATCTGACCACATGACCTTCTTTCATTCCTCCTCTGGATCATCCAGATGGTTTCTGGCAAACTTGAAACAAGCCTGGACATTTGCTGGTGTGAGCAGGGGGACCTTATGTGCCCTGTAGATCTGGGCTGATTCCTGACCTTTCTCAGAATCATCCTTACCCCACGAGGTGAGATCTTACATGGTGCCCGAGACCAAGGAAGACTGGCAGTCATCTTGTGTTTTTTCCATTTTCTAATAATTGCGTCAACAATTGTTGCCTCCTCAAAAAGCTGCTTGCCTATTGTCTAATGAATGTTAAGTGAATTACAAACTAATAGTCCATATTCCTCTTTTTATTCTTGTATGATTAAAAAAAATCATAATATGGTCTCGATCTCATCTTGGTCTTGACGCAGACTCGACTACTACTATAGTGGTGTTGATTGCAACACTTCTGTCTCCTGCCTTTGTTTATGATGTTAGCGTCTAGTTTTGTGTAGCTTTGTGCTTTCCAGGGCTTTGTATATCTTCTGTGTGGTTCATAAGCATTTTATACATCTTCCGTCTTTGTTAGCACCTGTCTCTAGTGTGTTGGTGTATTTGGTTTGTTAATTAGTAATGTAATTGGTAAGCTAATTTCTAGCAGCATGCTTTTATTTGTTAGCTCCTAGAATTCTCTGTGTATCTCCTGTGTGTTGTAGCCTGTAGCCTCATAATTTCTGAGCATTGGTTTCATTTAGTGCGTATGGAGTATTTTTCATTTGGAAGCTTAGTTTACTTTCTTACCTTTGCAAAAATAAAATATGCGATTGTTCTGGTTTATTTATCTCAATATAATGCTTACATTCTTTAAAATGCAAACTTAATTATGGCTACAACTGAGCTTATATACGGTGCATCCGGAAAGTATTCACAGCGCTTCACTTTTTCCACATTTTGTTACGTTACAGCCTTATTCCAAATTGT
>JAUZSU010124641.1:0-17627 GCA_034780255.1 Parotocinclus maculicauda | reverse complement strand
GGCTGTACAAGTTGTTAGTCGCTAAATAAGGCCGTCTGCTAAATGCTGTAAATGTTATGTGGTCGATGGTCATGTGACGGTAATGTCAACTTTGGTCAACGGACAAAATTGTAGTGCTTCTTGTTTGACAATGCAGTTCATGCTTGTTTTATCTGGTAGGCCACTTGTCCAAACTCTGCTATTAACAGCATACATATGTATTGTGCAGCACTTGGGTAAGCCACAGTTGTATAGTGTACAGGCTTTTAACTAGTATTGGACTCTTGTATCTAGTGCAGTGTAGTGGTGAGAGAAAAACCCCTGCACAGTCACAGGAGGGAGACGTTTGTCTGGATGAGTCCCTGACAGAGGCCATGTACTCATGTATCTGTGTGTCAGAACGTACACTTCAGAGATCATTGATTTCTTTGAAGTGCAGCTGTCAGGTGTAAGCCAGAGTGTCCGTGCACGGTCTTTCTTTATACATCACTTTGGTTGAGTGTGGGTGGCTGTGTGTTTAGTCAGCTGCAGTGTTAGTAGCATCCATGGTAATGATAGGTAAAACGTATAACTGGTAATAATAATATAAGTGTTTATTGGTAAAGGGTTTAGACTAAATGATGGTGGTACATCAAAATACTTAAATACAGTCGATTCCGGTTAATTGGACCACCGGTTAATGAAAACTCTACCCTCTACTGCCACCTACACGTCTTTGCCTAACATTTTCATTTACTACAAAAGAAGCCACAAGTCGCCACTTAGCCACAGCAAAAGCTCGTCAATTCACACTGGGTAAGTTCTTCAAACGTTGACTGGAATTTAGTAAGAACTTGTTTTTTACAGTATTATGCTTTGCGTGCTGAGTACCTATACATTGTGTTGTAGATCGTTTCAAAAAACTTGTTTGCAAATTTATTTTTCAATGAACAAAGTTCGTAAGCAACAGTAGTTCTTGTTTGTACGTTCACTATACGTGTAAATCACACAATAAAGGTTTAAAAAACATAAACAATATGTTACATAGCACGTCCCGTCTTGTAACATACGGCATGTTCGTTTAATCGGACCAGCCTATTATTAGGACCAAAACCATCGTGTCCCGGTGTGGTCCCATTAACCGGAATCGTATATACAACAATCAGCCAGAGCAGTAAAACCACTGACAGATGTAGTTAAAAACACTGACAAAGTGATGCTATGGGCAATGTTTTGCTGTTAAATTCTGGGTTGTATCATTCACGTGGATGTTAGTTCGATATGTTTCACCTACTTTTACATTACAGACCAAGTACACTTCTACATTGCAACGGTACAGTATTTGCTAATGGCAGTGGCCTCTCTTATAGCTCCCTGAAAATGCACAATGCCAGACTGCAAACATTTTCAAAGAATTGTTTGAGGAACAAAGAGTTTAAGGTAATAAACTGGCCTTCAGATTCCCCAGATCTTAATCTGATCGAGCATCTGTGGAATGTCCTGGAAAGTCGAATCAATGGATGCCCAACCTCACAACTTACAGGACTTAAAGAATCAGCGTTAGATGTATTGATCTCAGATATGACATGTATAGGTATTTAAAACTTTTGGAAAAACAACAACCACCACTTCTCTACAAGTAACACGCCTGATGGCATTTCAATTAAATGTGCGCACGCACACACACACACACACACTGACCTAGGCAATAGGGTTAACCACTGTTCCACCATGCTGCCCGCATTTTTATTTGTTTACTACGAAAATAAATAATTAAAATAAATAACATAAAAAGTTCAGTTGGGCAAACCTGGTATATCTTCCCACTGATGACTTCCCCAAAACTAAAAGAATTAATCAAAAGCTTAGAATCCCCATGATGAATGAAAATGAGCTGTCTTGCTGAAAGACAAATTTGTCTGGTCTTGCACAGCTCTACCCTGAGGATACAAATTAATGTATAAAAAAGGGGACAAGGCCAAGCACCTCATTAGTCAACACCTCTGTAGGATTCGTTTTCAGATCATGTTGAGCATAAGAACCATTTCTTCTCATAGAATCCTGTATGGCTTCCAATTACCACTAATAAAAAAAGTTGATTGATATTTCTCCTCAAAATGGGAACTTTTCTAAAATTCCATTTGCATTGTGTTAGCATTTCATTAGTAATTAGTTTATGGCTTTTTATCTGCATGGCTGTGCAAAATATTTTTCACTTTATATTCTGATTATTCTTTATTTACGTTTTAGAGGTCAATTTAGTTCTTACAATTAGCATTTTATAATTACAGTCTGTATTCCATTCTCTACGTACCTTGTTAGTCCCCTTCACATTGTTCTCTCATAGTTGGGTGGTGTATCATTCTCATCCTTGCAGTGATACTGACATGGTGGTTGGCGTGTTAGTGTGAATTGTACTGGATCAGAAACACCTGTCCTGCTAAACTGAAAAATGTCCAGCCACCATCCTGTAGGCAGTGCCCTGTGAAGAATTAAAGGGTGACTAGCAGAAGCTGTGCAGCAACAGTGAAGCAACAGATGAGCTGATGTCTCTAACTCAACATCTACAAGGTGAATCAGTATAGTAAATGCTTGTAATAGAGTGCATAGTGAGTGTTTTGAAATGGTTTGATCTAATAATACCAGGTCAGCACAAGCTAACAAACAACCACCATATCAGTGTCACTGCAGTGCTGAGAATGGTCCACCACACAAATAGAACCTGATCTTTGGTGGACCTTACCATCAGTGAACAGAGTAATGGGGACTAACAAAGTATGTAGAGAAACAGATGGACTACAGTATTTAATTATAGAACTACAAAGTGCAATCATCATTAAACATAAAATAAAGAATAAGAAGAATACAAAAGAAAAATATAAGACGCCTAGGACTTTTGCACAGTTCTATAGAGTATTGACCCCTGGGGTGATACGCAAGGGCAGGTAAAGGCCCACTGAAAGACGAGCTCTGAGAGAGCAGCATTTCAACATAAGACAAACTCTGATTACCAAAAGTTGACCATGTATTAGTTTTTTCTAATTTTTAATAAGAATTTTTTTTTTACAATTAACTCTTATGTGACAGAAAGTACAGGATTATGGAAGTGTGTATTGACTTTATCTGAGTAATTACTTGTTTTTTTTCTTCCAGACCAAGTTGGTAATGTCAAATTTCTTTATATCTCTATATTCTGACCACTACGTTGAGGAAGGACGGACATTGTGCCACTGCAAAACTTATGAATGTCGCACTTCTTCTGTTTCACAAGCAGACAGGGTATCACTTAAAGGGCAGCAAGGAGATGTACCTTCTGGTACATTTGACCTCTGCACCAGGAGAGTGCCGCAGTACATAGATTAAATTGACCCATTATATTTAATGCGACTAAAACTAATTTAATGCAAATAACACTAATGTCAAGTAAACTATCTTCATAATACAAATATCTTAAAAACTTAGAATCTTTGAAAAAGCACCAAGCACTAATAAAAAAAAACTGCATGAATAATAAATACAGCTTTAAACTGATCAAACTGATTGAATGTTTAAATCACTGGAATTAGTGCCTGGGAAAAGACAAACTGGGCTTATAGCTTTCTGGACTTACAGAGCAAATGAAACATGGAACTAATTAAAGCAGTGGAATCAATGGAAAGCCTCTCTTCATGGCCAATGAACACACATTCCCAATTAACCAAAGTCGTTTATCGATTCTTACAAACCACTCCAGATGACTTCAGTCAGGGCTTGATTTTTTTATTTTTTATTTCTCTCCACTCAGGTTGATGTCAATGGCACCTACTGACAGCAATAAAAGACAGAGAAACATATAGAAGAACGGCCTGGCTGAATGTTAGGGATGTTTTAGCCAGCAAAAGTAAATAAAAGGAGCACAGAAAAATGTCAGTTAGGGAAAAAAAAGAAAAGAAAAAAGAGAAATGGGCCAAAACAAAACCAATGCAGTCAAAACAATTATCAACATATATGCATATTTAAGCACAGTTACTGGTTATTTGAACTTAACAAGATTTTGACACGAATTTGACAATGACTTTGTTGATCCTGACAACCAAATTCAAAAGCACCCCCTTTGGCAAAATATCCTCAAAATATTTCTTGTGTACCGCAAATAGTCTTGAATTTCTTTAGCTACACAATAATTTCCCACTGTCCCACTATATCTTCAGGCGTACTGGTTTCCATGCTGTATTAAAAAATAATATAAACAGCCTCTTACTGTTGACATGGTTTATATTAAATTCTATTTTTTTTTTATCCTTCAAACATACCTTTGGCAAATGTAGCCACATAGTTCATTCTTGGTTTCATCTGACCACAGAACATGAGTCCATAAAGCCTTTGGCATATCTGAGTGTTATGTTGCATATTTTGGACACTGATCTTCCACAGGGTTTTCTTTTGACGACTGTTGAATAAAAGTCAAGTTTGTGCAAGCAACGCTGCTCTGTAGACTGGTGCACTATTACTCCAACACCAGCAAAATGGTAGAGACATTTCTTTGTCTTCTTTTCCTTAAAATTTCATTCCAAATGAATGTTTGACATAATAGACTGTATATACAACAATACAATATAAGTATAACAACTTGTTAATGTAATTCATTTTAAAACATCCTCTAATTTGTGTTAGCAGTGTATTTAGGTAATTATCTAGATTATTCTTGTGTTGTTTTAGATGAAGAAATGTTATAGCCAAAACACCAGTCAACTGCTTTTTGAGTGTAAACATACAGTAGCAACTTAAGTGGCATAATAAACCACAAAATGTACTAAATTAAAAACTAAAAAAACAGTCCACACTTGACTTGGACCAAGGCTTGAAAGTCTACTAAGTTTGTTTCCTGCAGAAACTAACTTCATCTCATGTAGAAAATTAACAAAACACAAAATGGCCAGAGGTGCTCAATCATTCTCATAACAATACAGATATTTTCTATTTACCAACCATTTATAATAGGAAATAAAAATCTTTTTCTTTTTTTACATCTTTAAAAAAAATTAATTCAGTACTTTGCAGACAAAAACAGCCAATCAACACTGCAGATTCACAAGTACAGACAGGTGTTTATGAACAGAAGATTTTTATTATTATTTCGAGATTTTTTGGCCAAGACTTTTCCCTACTTATTTGTAACAAGCTGTAAATGTCATTTGTATGTTTATATGACTGTCCTACTGTCAATGGTACTATTTTTACCCTCCCCACTACCTGTATATTCTTTCTAACATATAACTTTATGTTCTACGTTCTACTCGTGTTTATAGGTGCATCTCTGATGCATTTACATATCGTTTGCACACATTTCTTATAAATTATTTACAATACAGTAGCAATATAACTGTGTGACTATAGGTAATGTCCAGTCAACGGGTTATTTGCGTTTGAAATGTCACAGCAAAAGATACTAATTTAGAACTTATGGAAACTGGGAAGTATGTCTGCATCACGTTTTTAAACTAAAACTATGCAAAATCACATTTCTATTAAAACAGCGTATTTTATTTACCAGTTCCTTAAAACTTTTTTGAAAAGTAACCGTTATTTACAATATATCCATTTATTTTAAACAAACCCTGACACAAGAATGCTTCAGAGAACCCCCAAGGCCGACAAGATTTTTTTCTACTATCTTGACCAGGTGTGTCAGGAACTGCAGGGCCATCCAGGTGGGATAATCTTACCTGTCATACCTGTCCCCACAGATCTTGTCACCTGGGCAATCATGTCACAAGCCTTTCAATTTAAAGGCTTTCTCTTAATCCACCACACTGGGTGGAGGAAGACAGGCATTTCTTTGTAGAGGCAATCAGAGGATTAACAGGATATTCCCATTAATATTTCTCAGATTCATAAATGAACAAAGCCAGGCTTTGTGGGTCCAATTTTCTCAGCGCTGTGGCTCTGTGTTCAAGGTCATTCTGAACTATTCCTACACTCATATGAATTCCAACACTAGAGTTCCCTTCAGTTCAGTGTTCAAGGGAAAAATAAAAAATAAGTGCCATGACCAGTAAGTATTCTCAGTAATGAGGTCTCTCTTTAGAGCTGTACATCACATTAGCACAACTGGCACCACATTTGTTTTCAAAATTCAGTTACTGAAGGGCAGACACTGCCACTGCCATGACGAATCAGTATGAAAAGTACAAAGTCTCGACTTAAACAGAATAACAATTCCACATGAGACAATTTATTAAATTTATTTGTAGGACGCATAAAATCTGTACTTATCTTGTTCTCTCTCTACTTCTCTCTAAGCTTCATATAAATATGAAAATGGCATTGTTGTTGTTGGCTGATAAAGTTATTAAAGTGGGACTTACTTTATAGACACCCTGTATACATACACACTACTGTGCAAATGTCTTCTACATTAGTGTATCAGGATCAGTGGTAAACAAATTTTAGATAAACACACATTTATTTTGCAACAGTTACAGAGCACTTTCCAGATGAAAAATGACAGGAATTTGTGAGAATACAGCTCAGTGCATGGCTTAAGAGCCATAACCTCCTTGAGTGTCAGATGGCAAAAATCTTAATTATGTTTCTTCTGACCATGCAACACAATTCCAGCCAAGGTCCTGTAGCCTTCAGCAAATTCCTTTCACTTCCATTTGTGGTTTGAAGACAGGAAAGGAATATTTTTTGGCAGCACCATGGTCTATTGGTAGTTTTAGAAACTTGGTGGACCCAAGATTTCACTAATTTTCTGTAACTGTCAGTGATCTTTGGGGAAAAGTTTTTTCTCTCATTATCCTCATCACTTCAATTACATTACACTAGCAGGGTTTAAATTAAATTATTTCATCTAAGATTTTGTTTATTAAATTTAAACTAAATGTACTGCAATAAAAGTTGTCTCCTTTTAACATTGGGGGAAAAAAAATAAAATAAAATAAAAAAAAATAAAATATATATATATAGTATGCTTGCACATACTGATCCATATATTTACTACTACATTAAGAAAATCAGCTGACTTCTACTTATTGCCATATAATGTTGCTGAGCACAGAGGATTCAGAGGATTAAAAAGTGTGTACTTTCCATGGTTTGCATATTCTTTTGCGTTTTCCTTCTAACCCTGACAGGTCCATTGCTCTGGAATAGGGAAAATCTGAATTCATTACAATGAATGACCTTTTTCCATTTCTCCACAGTCCTATCTTTATGCTCTCTTGCAAAGTGAAGCCTATTTCTGATTAGCCACACTAACATGTGGATTCTTATGGGCACACAGCTGTCCAGTGGCAATCCTGTTAGTTCTTGTCATACTGTGCATCTGGAAAAGCATTTTATTTCACTTTTAAACACAGGCTTGAGTTCTTGAGTCTTTTTATTATCTGACTTTAAGTGAAGCTGACAATTAATTTATATCCTTCCAGGTGTGTTGAACAGTTTTAGTTTAATTCTAGTATTATTTAGCCTATTCAAGTAATATCAGCAATGTTCTTAATTGTTTTATTTGCTTGATGCAGAAAAATAAATTGACACCTCTGTAACACAGTAACATTTTTCCACCACCATGGTATGTCTTGAGACGACTGTTCAGGAAATGAGAAGCTACACACACACACAGACTTACATTTTTATTTTAATGTAAACTATGAAGCCCACTGTAGTGCAAAGAATCACTGGATAAAAACTAGCTTTACTGGAACAAAATGATTTCACTGTTCATCAGCTGCAAGCAGCTTTAGCCAGATGTGCTAAGAAAACAACTTAGGATATTAATCCTATACATATGACAACATGTATTTTTTGTAAATGTAAACATGTTAATGTGAACATTAAATCTGATTTATGTGCTTAGGTGTTTGTTAAGTTTAGATTGACTAATTTTAAACTATTGTAAAGTGATTTTATTTTGTCATTTGAAGTTTATTTACAGACCCTCATTTTTTAAATATAATTTTAGGTTTTCACAAGTTCTTTAAATTTAAATCAGCAGTACATTTCCGTTATGTTTTTTTCCCCAAAATCCATCATATTGTTACAAGCATTAGGAACAACGATATGTCAGACATCATCAGCTATTATATAATTACATCAGCTATCAGCCCTTACCATTACCATCCTTGTACATGCAGAGAATGAAAGTCAAGCTGGTGAAAACAGGAAATGCACTCTGAGCTTCTTCTGCATACCATAGACCTATAATTATAACTGAAATGCAATTCAATAAAATCTATTCTGCCTTCATAAAGTACTCTACAGGCAACATTTAACAGTTCACATGTTGAGGCAGAACAGACAGGCCTCTAAAACCTAAATGATTGCTGATATGCTTGACATGTTCAAATACCTGGAAAGTATGATGTTTATCTAGAATGGTGAATTTTCCATAATGGCCTAAATTAAGAAAACAATGCTTCTATTATAAATCACATCGTAGAGTAAAAATACATATTTAGCAGAAGGGCCTGGGTTTGATCACAGGTGGATTAGTATGGGTCCTTTCTGTTTGGAGCATGCCCCCCTAGTATCAGTGTGGCACAGTCCAAATACACGATTCAAGTTAATTGATTACGCTAATTCGGCAGATTGTATTAATGTGCAAGTATATGTGGATATATACTATGGATTTTTCGCCATCAAGGGATATTTCTGCCTTGTGCCCTATGCTGCCGGTTCGGCACCTGCTCTCCCACGACCCTGTCCAAGATTAAGGGGACAATAAATCATTTTGGTGGTCTCTTTGGTGTTATATCTGCAACAATTTAAGAAAACCCATTAAAAAAATCAATAAAATGCTGTGATGCGGCAAACAAGATCAGACATGATGAAAATATTGATGTTACTGTTTTTTTAAAGCTGTAAATTAGGCATTTTAAGCAAGAGGGACACAAATTTATGTAGTCCAATTCCATCGAAATGGAATGCTATTTAAATGGAACAATTTTTCTAGGGTCGAATAGGTAGAATAAGTTCAATTTGATTTATCACAATTCACACAATAAAAAATCTTGCAATTAACAGCAGGACTCCATTGATTCAATCATTTGATAGCTTTACTGTTAAAGCACAGCTATCTGTGGTAAGGTAATGACCATGAAATGCTTTAGATAACTTTTTTTTTCTTTTTCTTGAGGCACCCTAGTTGAACAAAGGCTACTCTTACACATGTGCAAGAGTTCAGCGAGTTCAGAAACAAAAGGTCCATTTTTACACTTGGCACTAACTGCTAGAAATCCATTCCCCACACAAGCCAGCAGAAAGTATTGTTAAAGCATTTGTAGTAGTTAATTTAAGGCAGAATGAAGTGTACTTAAAAAATAATATGGCCATCTTCCAGTCAACTTCCCTCTGAGAGAAGTCAGACTACAACTATGAGCATTTTGCATTGAAAATGGAGAGCAGACACTGTGATAGTAAACAGATGTCTCTGACAATCTTACAGTTCCCATGAAACCAGCAATTCAGGACACACATCATTTTCACAAGTACTCTCTGCTTTTTGTAAAAGCAAGGAAAGAAATAAAAAAGATATCTCTGTATTTAATTAGCTGTTTGTCCTGTGGCTTCGTTCTTTGTTAAACATTTAAGAATTTCACATCCGCAATCACAACATATCACAAGGACAGCAATTTAAATAATTGAACAAGGTTCATTTTTTTCTCAGCTTGTTATTATCCTCCACAACAAAACAAAATTGAAAGGTCGAGTTAGACATGCACAAACCTCACCCTAACTTTTAAAGCTGATTTCCTGAGATTTGTTTAAGCGAGCTGTGTACCATGCCAGAGGCTAGGTTCTGACATTGCCCAAATTAAGCCTCAGAGAGGCATTTCAATACACTTGACTCCTTTAAGCAGTCGTCCCCCATATCCACCTACTCTTTTATGCTCCAGTGCAATCAGAATACAACCTCACCATTGTCCCACTTGCCTGCAAGAGTTTTGCAACTACATCTAATTCACACACTTTACAATTATAGCATGCACTTTCACAATATGCCTGTCTGACCCTGGCTGATTATAAGCTTGGAACATAGTTGTGCTTAGTAGAAAATGGTTGAAGTTGGTATACTTGTTGATTTACTGCATGGAAATAAACAGATTATACCAAATGTTTGTATAAAGTGTAATCACGACTTAACACATGATGTAAAGGTCTTTCATTCATGTGAGAATGAGTTGGATGTTGACACACTTTTGAGAGTAAAAACAATATCCACCAATAAAATAAGCGTTTTCAAAGAAACAAATGATCACCGAAAATACAGAGAAATGTTAATGGAATCAGATGAATGTAATAATCACATTGTGTATGGCTAAAAATGCTGTCTATTTGTACTGAGTATGTAACTAATTTAAAGAGGAGAGGTATATACAACTAAGTAGCCGAATCTTGACTGTTTCACAAAAAAATAATACAATTACGGCTTATTTTGGGTGATGATCTAATGAATCAAGAATGGCAAAGAAAATCAGCCTCAGCAACTTGACAGTGGACCAATGTCACAAAGACTAAGCCTTACGTATTCCGATTTTACTGTATTGGAGCTATACTGCTCACAATAATTTAACGAGATATCCCAAAATTCTTGTGAGCAGTTTATATTAGCTAACAAGTCACTTGCACTCTTGCTTCTACATCTGCATCTTTCATCCAATGATTATTGCTGTTGGGATATAATTTAAATGCATGTATTTTTTATATTTTACTTCATACAAAACATTTTAATATTTAAATAACCATTCAAAGTATTAGGTCTTTCTGGTATCATCCATTTAATGTAGACTTTGTATGCATTTAAACAAGATTATGCATGTTATGTTGACCAATAAAGGTGTCCAATGTCTTTATGGTGCTAGTATACAAAGGGTTAAACACATTCCATCAGGAAGAAAAAAAACACCACCTGTTCCTTGTTGTGGCTGGTCTCTGTGGTAAAAACCACATTAAACAAGCATTAAATATGAAGACCACTCTCCTGTCAGTCATGCAGTGATAGATGACCATGTGCCTAGCACTGAAGAATGTGAACTACGACTACAGCTTCAAAGCACTAGCGCTCATATACTGAGAATTTGCATTACTTCCATTTGTGACCAAAGACCCAGACCTAGTGTTAGCATGCATAATTTCTCAAATGAACCACACCTGGTCTCAATCAAAGGCATGGGCATACAAACAATTTGAAATCATGAATTACTTAAAGCATTTTGTATCACAAATAAAGGACACTGGTTTATTCTACAATACATTTCCAAACAGATAATACATTATGTAGATTTTATTTGTTTACTTTTGTTTATTTTAAAGATTTATATCAGGAAATTAAAACCCCAAATAATTTGTTAATACACCTCTATTCCTGCATTTCCAAACAAGATGAAGAATTTACCAGTATGTAGTGTTGTCCATCCTTTTCATTATACTTAAAAGATATTTGGGTACAGAGTATACCAAACATGCCCTAAGATGTGCAACAGCACTGTAGCCAGGCCAATCCAGTACCTGTAGCCTCTTCTTCTGCAGCCATGTGTGTAAAATTTGGTTTTGCAATACCTTGTAGACATCCCTGGAAATGACCTGCCAAAGTTAAACCCTTGGTTTATGGCAGTTCTTGATGCATTACAGTCAAAGAGATAAAATATCACGGATGTCCAGGTTGAGCTAGCATCCTTGCACTTTATGCATCAAAATTCCTTGTGATTATTTGAATTGTTTAATGACATTAAACTGTGGAGAGAAAACTATGCAAATCCTTTCCAGTCTTTCTTTGAGACACATTCCATATTTTTTCATGCATTTTGTGAGAAACTGAAGATCCTGTTTATCTCTGCTTGTCAAAGACTCAGCCTTTCCTAGATGCTGCTTCTGTATCAAATCATGATTACAATTACCTATTGACATCACCTGTTTCAAATTTATTTATTTTCATATTTAAATTCATGTTTTTAAATGCATTACTAGCTTTAAATTGCCCTTATTTTGGAATATGCTGCTGGCCTGAAATGCAGGAATGGATGTTGATTAACAAATGAAATAAAGTTTACCAGACAAAGCATTAAATAATAATAAAATATAAGTCAAAGTAAAATGTTCATTACAGAGCTATTGAGCTCCTGACTCAATAATACTCCTGGCCTTAACCTCCTGAGTCAGGGAGCACTGCCTGGGTCAGGAAATTGAACCTGTGTCTCTAAAGCTATACGGTGAATGTGTTAACTATAGTCTTACCCAGTTTTTTCAGTTGGATCCTAAATTATTTTTGTAGCACATGCACCTGTATCATAAAATACATTATTTTCCAAAGGGCAATAATGCAAACCAACACAGTTCTAATTAAAAACAGAAGGCAGATGTTTCCAATTTGCACATTCCCAGATTCTGGGTGGTTTCATGAGTGTTAATGGTGTCTGCTGTCTGATAACATTTTTTTTTGTAATCAGCCACAAGAAGATGTTTATTTTTCGTCTATTCGTATAAAAACACTGCATTACTCAAAACAAACACGTAGCCGTGGAAGCAAACAGCACTGCTATACTGAAAGAAACAAGATGCTTGGACCTTCTACTCTTACAGCATTCCATAATTATGAAGAGCTATGAAATAATTACAAATGGCGGTGGCTCTATTTAAAAGCTAAATCTATTATCTAGAATTTAGTGGGAGCTCAGATAAAATCTGGCCCAGAGGTCTGAACTGGAGCATGATTCAGCATGTTTCAAGGTGGAATGTGTATACGCACTACGAATGCCATATGAATAACATTTAAGAAGAACAATTGCCAAACCCACATAATGGCTTCTGAGTGACAGACTGAACAATGAACTTTTTTCAGGCATTGATGGCTTCTCAGGCACATGTAATATACAATAATAAATGGATTAACAAAGTGAAAAGCCTAAACAAAATGGAACACAGGAAATAAACTGCAGGTGTGTATCAAAAGAACTATAATGACTACAGCCATTACAGTTTTGATTTTACTGCACTTTGTTTGACTAGTAGGTCCTAACCACAAGCCAACCAGAAATTAAAGTAGTCATTAACATTACCAGATATAAATAGACAGCAAACTACTTTAGCATACTCTAGCAGTATCATAAGCGCTTCATATCTATGTATGCTATGTACATGCATCTGTACACAGTTTCCAGTCTGAGTGCAGTATAAACATGTTCAAATTCTGTTTCCAAGTTCTGTTTTAGTTCTTCTAGTTGGTAATGTTTACTACCACTCTATCTTACTGTTGTGTGAGAAATCAAACAATAGTGATACAATAAGAATTAAAAACTCACAGTCACTAAAGATCTTTCTCATAAATAAGAGTTTTACTGTATAACAGTTTAACAAGATCAAGGTGATGAACAATACTGATAAACTTAATGACAGTTGACACCAAAAAGTAGCTTTGGTGAGAATAAAGCAATCTAGTTATGCTTTTAAAGTTTCATGACTAAACATGTCAAATTGCTCTGGCAAAGAGCTACTGACTTTCTGTACATCCAAGTCATACATTTCCTAATTATAAACGCATAAAACAGTGTATGAGCTCAGCTTTAACCTTGAAACATACAGCCCACAGTCATAAACAAGCCATCACATACATAAAATAGAACGAAAGGTTAAAGAAACATTAACATTTAACATTAACAATTAATGCACATAAAAACACTAACCTGAGCAAAAACACATTTGACTATGTAGCTCAATCAATTAGATTTGTACCAGTAATTAGCCACTGGTAAGTAAGAAGCATGAAAAGGCCAGCTGACGTTGGGCTTTCTGAACGCTTCCTTCATTAGACATCAAAGTGGCAAGGGCAATTTCCATTTCAGTGAAAATCTTCTGGCTTGCAGTTCCCAGTCATCACTAGTATCATTAGAGGCAGTGTGAACCACCATCAGAGCTTTCTTTCACACTTACATTAAACAGTTCTGTGAGAGAGCAGCATTAAACAACTCTCTCATCTGACATTCTCTGTATGCTTTCGAATTTCAAACCTGCTTTTCCCAAGCGTTATAATGCCAAAACACTAGATAACGGTGCAGCTAGAATGTTACATTAAACTGCATTAGAACTACTAAATAAATGTAAAAACGATAACATTTTAAAGACATCAAAGAAAAAACAGCATAGCCTTTATTGTGAGCAGTGTGTATATAATATTACAAACATTTCTGATAGAAATATGTTTGTTGTGTGAAATGTGCAGCTTTAGTTTTGCACTACAGTTATGAGGTTAAAGTTCCCTGTGCAAATCAATTTACTTGGAAACTGGATCTACTTATCCAAATCCCTTCTAATGCACAAATCTGCCCACGAAAATGTATTTTCTGGCCAGTACCTCCAACCTTAATACCAAATATTGTACTGAGAAAGCCAATCTGCTTAATTTTCAAATTGTGAGTGAATTTTTTTACAAGCTTTTCTGTAGCGCCATAGCTACAAAACAAACTCCACACCAAACGAGTCTTGGATGCCTGTCTATATTTATGGTAAATATAATTTTTGGCTAGAGTATTACTTTAGCATAAAATAACTAATAAAAATATGTTCACTGCATTATACACAACAATATATTATAGAACAGTAGTCAACAACATATGCATTTATAAAATACTACCCTAAGATCTTACACCTCACATCTCCAGTCTAGAAAATCTGTAGCTATTTAAACAGAGTAAATAACAAATCATGCCTAACTGGTGAAAGAAAAGCCAGCAGAAAATAAAGCTTTGCTAGTGCGTAGTCTCTGTTATTACCTTATAGTGTTAGTACCATCAGCTCTTGCGCCACTGTGAATTACCTGGGAGAGGAATCCTATGTGATTCCTAAGTGATTCCCTGTCTCATAGTTCACCCAGGCACTGCATAACCTTTAATATCAAATCATCTTTCTTGTCTTTTGAACGTATTGCGATCCCTTGACATTTCAGCCAGGTCTGCAATGTAGCCACGTTGATCTTTGCCAGCTGAGATCAAGAAATATATCATTAGTCTGAAAAACGCTGATGTCTCCATTTCACACCATGTTTGGTAAGAAACTTACATTTTTATGAACCAGCACACTGGCAGTCTATAGTTCAACAATAAAGCATCAGGAAACAGCATCAAAAAAGCTGTGACAGTATAGAAAAAGCAAATGGTTGGACAAAAACTGTATGTATTTAATTGTATTAAACCCGTATTAACAGTATTAACCCGAGATCTTTCATGT
The DNA here is from genome assembly GCA_034780255.1 of Parotocinclus maculicauda. NCBI lineage: Eukaryota > Metazoa > Chordata > Actinopteri > Siluriformes > Loricariidae > Parotocinclus > Parotocinclus maculicauda. The sequence goes on along the minus strand of JAUZSU010124641.1, from coordinate 2,468 downwards.
TTTTGTCTGATCATTTTATTTAATTGGTTAATAAACATCCATTCCTGCATTTCCGGCTTGCAACACATTTCAGAAAACTGGGGACAGGGCAGTGTAGAACTAATAATGAATAAAAAAATAACTAAATAGTGATGTGATTTCATACAGGTGACGTCAACAGGTGACTGTAATCATGATTTGGTGAAAAATCTGTATTCACAAAAGGTTATGTCTAAGATGAGCATAGATGGCTCTCAAGTTTATCAACAAATGTGTTAGAAAATTATTAAAATGTTTAAAAACAATTTACTTCAAGGAAGATATGAAATGATTTGCATATTTCCCTCTATACAGTGAATAATATAATTAAATGTTTAAAGGAACCTGGTGGAATTTCAGTACGTAAAAGGCAAGCACGAGCTGACCACCCGTGATTTCTCATTTGTTAACGACACCCGTTTAAAAACACATAAATGTAGTTCTTTAACTCATTACTAGGCATAAATTGCCCCGTCCCGTTTTATTTGAAATGTGTTGCAGGCCTGAAATGCACGATTTGCATGTTTATTAACAAATGAAATCAAACACTAAATATCATGGGTTTATACTGTCTGCAGTAATCTAAAAGTCAAACTACATGTAAGGAAAACTGCATTTTTTTATATTTGCATTTTCCATAACCAGTGCTAGATTTTATTTCGTCTATGGACATTCGGTGAACACCTATTCCCAGCCCTCAACTTCTAAATGACGCATTGGCTAGTCATTTCTCTTAATGACATCTAATCCAGGTCATGAACACATGCCAAGCTCGTAATGGATTTTCATTTAGAGACGTTGCCAGACAATTCATTTGGTTTACGAGCAGCATGTCTGAAAGACTAATGGACAATAAATCAAATCAGTTCCCTCTACATGCAAGCATCTTCCCTTACAAATGAGGGACTGAATCCATGCAGATTAAAGAAGGAACATAATTATGCTTTCTTCTTACTAGCAGTGTTCTCACTAATGGCAGAGAACATTGCAAGTTAATGCAGGCTGAATTTTTACTCCTTTCTGTGCAAACAGTGAATCTTTTTTACTGACGTTTTAACAGAGGTGATCATATAATTTACTGCCTAGCATTCTGTGTAAGTGAATCCTCTAAATTGCTTACCCTGCAGCATGTTTTGGTAGCACATACACAATCAAATAAGCTTAAAAAGGTAATTACACATACATTTCTGATGATCTTGTTATCTAATTAACAGACATTAACGCAGACTGGCATTAATCAGGGATGCACAGTATTTCTTTTCCATTGACAACAATGATTGAGAATAGGGCTGTTTTTAATCTGGTAATTTTATAAATTGCATTTTAAATTGCTAAAGGACCAAATAAAAAGTCTATATAAAATAAGTAGTAATTTTCATTTGCAGCTACAAGTGAGGCCAGAGTATACATTCAACACAGCATGTAGTAAAGGCACTTAAATTCCAGTGAGAAACTTTAAGTGAAAAAATATACACTGACACAGAAATCCTACATAAACTGAGCATGATATGATATAGCAAATACAAAGCTATGTCACATGCCATATATGTTACATGCCACCAAAAAGGCAAACATTTGAATCAAAACAAAAATCCAAACAGACTTATATAATGTCTTTTTAAATATTTTAGAGAAAAACTTCATTTATAAATGTGATAATATTAACTGCAGGGCTTTATTAACTTGTAAAAAAGTGATTTAAGTACATTTTCATTTTAAGTTCTTAAACTGTTAAAATATTTTAAGTGAATTATTTATAATATTCATATTTTAAAACTACCTTCTCAAACTTAAGACATCAGAAACTCAATAATATCAAGAAAGTTGTTTACCTAAGACTATAGAGGTCTTATATGTACAATTATACTACACCATTATCTATATTTATACTTTTCAGCACTTATTAAGGGTATTAAGGATAACAATATCCATAAAAAGCAGATACTGGAACCAAGAAGAAGGTTACTACCTGATTGTTCCTAGCATATCTTACAACGTCTACATCCTGTATGTTAACTTTGGGCTTCTTCAGGTGAGACTCAAGCACTTCTTCCTGAAACGAGATCAGATTAAAAACAACATTTACCCAAGAGTGGACAAGCAATTTCAACACAAATATATGCATAAGATCAGCTACAAGTAGCACATAAAAGCATGACATAACTTGTAAAAGATCAACCTGCATTTCAATCATCACAAATAACTATTAAATTATTTTACAATTCCACTGTGATAAGACAAACCAGCTGATTCAGACATGACTTAAAAGTTAATGACAGATAAGGGTATGGATACTTCACATTTAAGCCATATACAGTGTTCCCTCGCCATTTCGCGGTTCACCTTTCAAAAAAATATATGGCGTATTTAAAAAAATATTAATTCTAACAATAAAGAAATGTTATAAATCATAAAATATTACGATTTACAGTAAATAGCTGTTGTGTCTA